>BMAO01026438.1:0-24538 GCA_019973975.1 Trichonephila clavata | reverse complement strand
GGTTGACTAGCTTTTAACCATTCAAGAGGCAAATACTCCTTAAGCCGAATATTATTCTTTGACTAGCAGCTGAACATTCCTGGAGGTGGTTGCTTGATTGCATTAAAAGCAAAAGATTTAACTGACTTGTATTGAAAACTTTTTGAGCAAAGTGATGGCTGATAACCTTTTACATGTAGCTCCTGTTCGCTTAGAATCTTTTCCGATTCAATTGGAGCTCCCTTACGAAAAGATTCGGCGTGAAGCCCTGGATCCCTTTGTGCGTAATGATGGATCTTGCGGTGTGGATTTGTCCAGTCCCAACTTTTACACGATGGATCCTTTGCAACAAGTGAAAATTTACACTGGTCTCGCATTTGAATTCAAAGCTGGATGGACTGCTTTCTTAAAAGATAAATCGTCTGTGGTCACTCGAAAGCATCTTGTCGTGGAAGGAGGAGTGATTGACCCTGGATACAGAGGAGAAATTATTGTGGTTATGCGCAACTTGTCACAGAACACACAGTTTATTAGACCCGGAGATCTCATTGCTCAAATGGTGAACGTGTACACTGGACTCACTCCGAAATTGGTACAAGTTTCACATGTAAAGAATGATACTCAACGAGGAACACGGGGATTTGGTGGAGATGTTGGCCATGAAAATTTTATGGACAAGTCTAAGAGTTCAGAAGAAATGAATAAGAACAGTACGGAAATAGACAGTAAATAAAAGTTGATTAATAATAGTAATAATAAATAAATAAATAAATAAATAAATATTTATATAATAATAATAATAATTTAAAAAAAAAAAAAAAAAAAAAAAAAAAAAATTTTTTTTTTTTTTTTTTTTTTTTTTTTTTTTTTAAATATGTATTATATCTACTCAATAACTTTACGTTTTTGTTCTTTGAAAATGCCACTTGATTTCTCAATTCATTGCTTAAAGTCTAATACAAGCGTGGAGAGTACACATCAATCAATGCCTTACTCTGATGGCTAATCACAAATGTTCCACGTCTTATGGAATCGTGGTTAAAACGGAATGCAACCGCATTGTTGTCCTTCGCCGAAAGGTTCCATACTGTATTCAAGATTTTTTCCATCGTTTGCACAAAAAGAAATATCTATTGCCCTCATCCCCCTCTCAATTCTTTGATATACGGGCGAAATTTGAAGATGAATGGTTACCCATGCTGAAGAAGCATGAATTGGAGGATTACAAACGGTATTTAAATGGAGAATACTTTGAAGATTTGTATGATTTTCCTCATGGACAACTCAGAAGCAAACTAAAGGAGGATATCTCCACAATTGAACTTTTTAACGCTGCTTACAGGGAATTTCAAGAAGAGACTGGATTTCATTTCAAATTTACTAAAGAAGAGGTTGAGCGTTACCCATTGGTGACTTCGCAGTATAAGGGTTTGGATGGTTTTTTGTACAAGCAAAATTATTTTATTGTGAATAATGTTAGAGGGTTAAAAAGGCATGCGTATTTTAATTCATTCAACAAATCATCCACGGCAAAAGGGCAAATTACTTCTTGGAATGATGACCGTTTGATTTATCAAGGTATAATACTTCCGATTGAAGTAGCCTATAGAAGGTTTACCTTTCAACAAAAATTGAAAAGTGATATGAAACATTTATTGTGTTCCAATTATCTGGAAAGATTGTATGATTGTACGGTATTGGATGAAGATAAAGAACATGAATAACAATTTAAGAGTTAACAGTGTCATACCTGCATATGAATCGTATGGAAGCGATAGAAATCGCAGAGGTCCTTTTCTAGATTTGTACAATTCACCGCGTTACCCATTTCATCGTTATGTTTTGACAGAGGAATTTGGTTCTGAAAATGATCATTACAATGCACACCCTCCCACTAGACCTCGTTCACCAGCAGAGCAAACGAGCGAAGCACTTGCACCCACAGAACAAGATGATACAAGGAGATGGTTACCAAGAATAGGTTAAAAAAAAAAAAAAAAAAAAAAAAAAAAAATTTTTTTTTTTTTTTTTTTTTTTTTTTTTTTAAATTGTGTCCATATATTCAAGATGTAAGGGATCTTCAAGATTATATTAATCATGTTTGACTTGCAACGAATAAAGACGGTGGTTGCTGAACGATATTTTCGTTTGCTTCGAGGATACAATCAAACAGATTTACTACAACGCTTCATGCAACGATGGATGGATTTACTTTCCATGTATTCGTCCCAGACAAAGTTTATTTCGTTTGATCCACCTACTCCCATTTTGGAAAGTTTAATTCCAATGGCTGTTGGTGTATTGGTGGTTCCTTTTCCCAATACCACCATACCCCCAGGTTTAAAACGCATTACTATTTTTCCTCTCTATCCTTTCCGAATACAATACACCTCTCATACCGAATGCAGTCGGGATGGTATGGAAATGTTGTGTTTGTATCTCAAATTGACTGGAATTAAAATCATTGGATTCTTTAATGTGCCTCTTTCTACTCAACATCACAAATTGATTCCTGAATTGCAACAGTCCTTTCCTCATTTACGTATTTATGGCTCTTCTGCCTTTAATAACTTTAGGACAGTATGCCATCGCAAAGCTACAACGATTTTGTCAGGTGGTTCAAAATTTCAATAACATTCTTTATATGAGTGGGGTAGGGTACAATAATGGCCGGTTCTTTTATCCAATCCAACAAGTAATTGTAATGCAATAGGTAATGTTCCCGTTGTGTATCCAAACGAATGGCTGGAATATACGTGTCCAAGGAATTGGTTTGAACGTACAGATACACCAATTGGTTGTCTACCAAGACGTACCAATCCGAGGGAAGAATGCGAACCACTCGAAAATCTTTCCACATCCAAATCATGGCATAATGCTTATGAGTGGGACGTCCAGGAATGGGTTCCAGATTAAACAGGAGTAGTAAAAGACAAAGTATGGTAAAAATCAAGTACATTTCATTCATTTTATTCTTAATTTTGATTGTGACCCTAGTGAATCTTTTTTACAAACCTTGGTTGTATGATGTGCAGTCCAAACTACCCAGCCTATTTAACGGCTCGTGGGTATCGTCCATTTCTCGATCCACCTGCCCTTTGTATGGATTCAAATGTCCTACAGACGAGCCGTGCGATTGCAGCCAAATGTGTTCCAACGGGGAGTTTGTTCCGTTTCAAGTGTTACCCAGTGATACCATCTTTTTAATGGACCAGAATCTGACTCCGGGAACGTATTGCCTTCCCCGTGGGATTGGAAATTGTAATCAAAAGACATCGTATCATCTATTTTCCTTGACGGGGTGGAAATGTATACCTCGGAACCAAACCTTGTATCAAGAGCAGACATTGGTGGCTTGCCATCACGAAGAGGCAGAAGATAATTCCAAAAATGTATTGTGGGATCATTTGCTTCAAGAACCTGCTACGGAGGTGGACAATCCCTACGAAACGTTGGCGGATGGGAAAACATTAAGATTTCAATGTCAATGCAATTCATTAGATATTTTGGGAAAACCTATGATGTCTGTTTTACCTTTTGTATGTTCTGCAGATTATTGTATTAAAGACTTTTTAAACCCCCTACCGATGATGGGGTATCGAAATTCAAAATGTGAATGTGGACCCAATTTACATTTAGATCCAAATGATGAGACTTCTCCCTGTGTGGTGGAAAGATCCCGAATTGAAAATGACGTGTTTATAGGGGCAGTAGAATGCATGACCAACTTATCGTGGAAAAAGAATCCAATTTTCTGCCCGCACGACGAAGGTATGTTGAATTTTTCCACGCCAGTATGGAGCACTAATTCGTATGATGAAATAATTACACACATGACAAAACAAAAGTAAAACAACCAATGGAGGAAAAAAAAAAAAAAAAAAAAAAAAAAAAAAATTTTTTTTTTTTTTTTTTTTTTTTTTTTTTTTTTTTTTTACTTGTGCCGTTAAAACTTTAAAAGCTACTCTCTGTTTGGTATGGCTCAGTTATTCCAGTATTGAGAGTCTTTAGGAATCAAGAGGTATGAGTGCCTATTTGCACCGAATAAATAGTGTTGAGGAGGCTCCGACGGCCGATGCCTATCTTTTATACAATCTCAATGGAGGTATTTACTATGTTAAACGGTCCGATTATACCAATTTCGCCCATTATTGGTGCCGACAAGAACACTTTGGATCCATTACTATGGACTTGGCTACTTGTGAGCAACATTCCCTCACTTTAGATTTAGATTTTTCTTCACCCAAGGATACTGGGGGACTACCGTGTACATCCATCATTCCTTTGGTGGAATCTACACTTAAATTGCAGCTTTTACCTCATGTAAAGCATTTTACGTACATTATTGCTGCTCGGTCGGGAGGTCGTGGCTTTCATATTCATTTACCTGAATTTGTCATTGGTCATGATGATTACATTTTGTTTTGCCATCAACAGAGTGTTCCTTTACACTATTCTGTACAGGGGAATGGTACTTACAAGTTGGACATTTTGCAAAATATGATGTTGGCAGGTTCAGCGAAACCAGACACTTCTGCCTATCGACCCATGCAAATGATTTATGTAGATGAAAAAGAAACTTATTCTATTGATTTCAGAAGTAAAATTTTGTTAGATGAACTGACTCGGTTGAAAAGGTCGTTTAAACGCGTCAAGCACAATACCGATTCCTATTTTAGAAAATTTTTATTTTTGGATGAGCGGCAGGCCAAACAACATTTGTTGGGTTTTATGATGCCCGTCGTTACTCCTTTTCCTCCTTTGTATAAATTATCCTATTCGACGCTCATCAGCAATACCCCCAGCGAATCGTGTCATGTGGAAGATGTGGCCACGTTCACGTACAAACGTACCAATGATGTAGGATACATTTCAAAAGGAAAGCAATTGTTGTTTGATGGATCTCATTTTTTAAAAACTTTTCATTATTTGCGTTTTAATGCCTTTCTCATGGGCACTTTGGAAACGAATAATGCGGCTTTGAAGCGGTGGTATCAAAGAGCCTTACGCATGCATCCGGAAACTCTCCATATTAATCCCATTTTTGACAAGATTAATCAAATCTTACGAGAAAATAATACAAATTTTCTGGATGATCCCAATCCCATCAAAACCATTTTGGAATATAACCAGGGGTATTACTTTTTACCCACTTTTTATGCATTATCCAAATATTTAAACATTTCCACCGTCATGATGATTAACCATTTAAGAGGGGTATTGGATAAGGACTTGTTGCCTTTGTTGGATCGTATGGAACAGGTGGGGGAAGAGCATACTCAAGTGATTATGAGAGATTTTACGTTGCAAACCATTATTTTTTGTGGCAACAATTTATGTGAACGGTACACTCGATACCGGGATAAACTCAAGCAAATTGTTCACGATTCCAGACGGGCCATTTTGAGCATTTCTACTTCGGCTCAACTGACTGAAATGTTGCGCAATTTACAAGAGAGTCATTTTCCCATTCAAGTTCTCAAATTACCCAACTCGTTACGGAAAGCCAATGCCTTCATTTGGAATTGTTTAACGGAATCTTGGCAAGAAATTCAAGGGGACAAGGAAAAGGATTCTCACATGAGCAATTTATGGAATGCCATTTGTACCTATTTAGATGAGTATCGGAAATCGGGCAATTATGGGGGTCCCGAGCCCGAGGTGACACAAAAATTTAGCATCAGTACTGTCATTTCCACCATTACCAGTGACACTAATATGGAACGAAAGACGATTCAAATGGATCGACACAAGTGGTTTATACGTACGGTGGATGGATTATTGGACATTTTGACGGGTCATGTCGGTGGCACTGTGCCTGAATTATTTTTATCGGATCGGAAATTGGGGGTAGAATTTTCCCGCACCGAACTATTGCACCTCTATAACCACTCTCCCGATTTGGAAGCTTTGTATCATTTAATGACCGATAAATCATTTTTCCTTCAATATTTGAAAAATCTCCTAACGAATCGAACAGATGATTTGTTTGATACCTTGTACGAAATGATTCAGGAGCATTTTCCTGGCTTGACTGATAATCCTCATGCCCTTTCCATGATGCATTTTATGGTTCACCTAAGTAAATATACAGCTTTTGAACACGACCTCCTCATGTATTTGTGTGATGTCTTGGCCAGCATTTTTATTGCCACCAATTACGAACGAAAATTTTTTGTCATGAAAGGAGAAACTTCTAATGGGAAAAGTAAATTGTTTGAAATTTTGGCTCGTGTCTTTGGGGGTTATTATCATTGTATTCAATCGGACAATTTAAAACCGGGAAATTCTAGTGCCAACGCTACTCCCGACTTGGCTTCGACTCTGTTCAATTGCCGCATTGTCACAACCGAAGAACTGGAAGGGAAACTGAATGAAAATCGAGTCAAGCAAATTACGGGCAATTCCTGCGTCACCTTTCGAAACATGTACGAATCCAGTCAAGGGGGTATTCCAACCGCCAAGTTGTTTACCACCACCAACAATTTACCCGATTGTCGAGCTACCGAGGCGTTTCAAGACCGAGTCGTAGCCATTCCTTTCATGTCTCGTTTTGTGAATAAGGCTCCTTTGACCACATCGGAGCAAGTCCAATTGAATCGATATGGAAAAGATGAATACGTGGTGGAACGATCGTATATTGGGTGTTTTCTCATACTCATTTATCACCTAAAAAAATACATGGATATTAAAAATGGACTCTTGCATTATCGGGACGAGCCTCCAAGTGTGGTGGAATACACCAAAATTTATTTGTTTAATACTGACGTTTATAATCAGTTTAAAACACACATGGATGTGCAAATGAATCCAAATACCATGACCACCATGACTGATTTACGATCGGCGGTCCGTCAGTTTCTCAAGAGCACCAAGAATAATACGACTCCGGAAACGGATTTAATTTTAAAATTTGAAGAAGAATTTTCCGAATATAGGCGTCGATCTGATTTTCAATTGGGACAATATAATAGTATTTTGGATCAAGCCACTGACACGTTGACATTAGAACATAGTAGTTTGCAAGAAGAAGAAGAATCCACTGGACCGAAACGATCTTTTCCAGAAGTGGAGGGACCCCGAAAAAGACAATGCAAAACGACGGATACGGCTGTGGTGTATTATGAAAATGTCATTATTCGAAATTTGCGTAAAATGGGAAATGAAAATTAAAGACTATGGATTCCTCACAAGAATATTACGATTTGAAAGCGTTGAAACGCTCAAATCATCGTTTGGATCGATTGGTGGATTTTGTAGCCCATTCAAATGGCTACAGGTTGAGTAAACTTGGTTCCCCGAGTAAGCTTTTACCGGGCTTTAACAATGTGACACCTCAGTTGGTCAGAGAATTTAAAAATGAGGCGTATGCTCATTTGAAACAGATTCAAACCAGTCGAGAAGAATATGGATATTTGTTTAATATTATTGATGAAAGAGATGGAATATCTCACGCAGTTTACATTAAATATGAACAATTTCCACTCATGGAAGAAAACACCATGCCAGAAATTTATGCGATTGCCAACAAATTGGCTGAACCCAATACCGATATGCACGATGCCACCTGTTTGTATTTACTCATATTTTTTGCATTGCTAGTCAATCGCCACAGCAACTGGGCGATAATTGATTATCTAACAAATTGCAACTCTGAACATCCATACGCCTTGTACGTAAATTGGATACCAAAATGTAAAAAGGCATACGTGTACCCTCCAAGCCCAGAGGGATGTTTATTGATTACCAGATGCAACTCTTAACCAAAAAAAAAAAAAAAAAAATTTTTTTTTTTTTTTTTTTTTTTACTAGTTGGCTTTAAGTATTCAGCAGTTTGTAGTCAAGACTATAATCATGGAATCATCAGACTTTGCTTCTGAATTCAAACGGGTTTTATCCCTCATCTATCCTCCGTACGATTTTCCCGATTTGTATTGTAGAATTTTCAATTTCAACTGGTTCCTAATCCCCATCATCAAGAATGCTTTCAAAAGCACTGTGTGGATGTGGCCCACCGTATGGATGCATTATGTCGTCGAGATCATCTTTTACAAGAGATATGGAAAGAAGATATTACCTATGCCTACCTCGTGGGATTTCTTCACGATATTGGAAAACCTTTCGTTACTCGAATAAACTTTTTTGGACAACAAGGTTTCAGAGGTCACGCTCAGGTGGGTGCTCGTTTGGTTACTTTGAGATTTCAAGACGAAATCCCAGAAGATGTTTTGCTCACCATGGGAGTTTTGATTGATTGTCACATGTGTTGCTTGCGAAATCTCTCCTTCTCCTCGGAACATCGATTGCGAGTCAATGCAATCTTGCACATGTACCTGCCACCCATTCCGCATCTGTTAAGTTTGTTGATGTGTTTACATTCTGCCGATCAGTCGAGCAAACAACCTCCCTTCCAAGTGGATGGCTCTGGCTATTTATACCAAGCTCCATTTACTTTTCGAAAAGATCGTCGAGTGGTCATTTTTCTCCTTGGACCTATGGGATCAGGAAAAAGCACGATTGCTCGAGCCTTGACAGAGAAATTGGCCAGTTGCGGATCCGTTTTACATTTGCAACGGGATGAAATTCTCATGACATTGGCAACAAAAGGTGAATCCTATTCCAGTTGTTATTATCGCATTAGAGGCAATCCCGCTTTAAAACGACAATTGCAAACCCTATGGCAAGAACGCTTGGACTCTGCTTCAGCAGATATCATTTTAGTGGACACGTGTCAAACATATTTTTGGTCCAATACGATTGGCTTTGAGAATTGTTTCCGAATTGGGTTGTATTGTGTACCCTTCAACTTGTTCGACCCTGAGGCGAATTGGAGAAATCCGCGTATAGAATTTCCACCAGAAAAGTGGACCGGATATCCTTCTCTCTTGATGGAACAATGCCCGTGGAGTTTGGAGGTGGGAACCGGGCTGTGGAACCTTGTCCCTTCTCTCGTCAAACGATACTTTGATCAACTTTGGCCAGAGTCTTTGGAGCATCACCCTTCTCTGGCGACTTTGTGGAATGAATCGTTTGTTTCCAAAATTTGCGCACAATTTCCTTTTAAAGGAATTCATATTGAGGAAGAATTTTCATTGATGGACCACAAAGTATATCGAGCCACCTATCCGCCTGGAATGGATGTCACCTGGGGACCGACTCGTTTTTACCGTGGAGAATTTTTGTTGCAAAAGGAAAATACAAAGAGAGTGTATCCCTTACGTTCCGGTTTACCAACTTTTAGTCGTCATCAAACTTTAGTTTCCACCTTTGATCACGTCGTGGTGACACCTAAATTTGATGGAAGTTTGGTGAATATTTTGTTTATTCCTCTTCAACATCCCTATTATAAATTGCTTCAGACGTGGTTTTATGGAGATCGGAATGAATTTGGACTCTTTTTGGTGGGATCGAAACAAAAACTCGTCATGGATTCCCATCTCCGTAAAAAGTTTAATACAGTGATGGGATCCAAAACTTTTGATACGTTTATCAGTTCCTATGACTCGTATTTTGAGGATCAAGATTGCCTCAAGACGTTGCATTTTGAAATGATGACTGAAGCCGATAGCACCGAATTGAACGTATACTATCCTGAAAACTCTTTTAAATTTATAGGATGCACTACTTTTACAAATGATTATCGACGGTTTACTATGGCAAAACCCTCAGATGCCAGAGCCATTTCTCAAAAGAGCTTCCAGACAAAGGAAGCATGTGAAGCTTATTTGGAGGAGTTGCATGATCAATTTTTAAAAGGAGACACATTGTGTGAACCCGAAGGATGTGTCCTGTATTTTTGGGATGCACGAGGATGTTTATTGGACGTTGTGAAAAGTAAATTTCCCGAATATTTGGCTGTCATTAATCCCAACAAATATCCAAAACAGTATCAAGAGACACTTACCAATCCCTTATTGGCTCAACGGTTCCAAAAGATTCGAAAATTGAAAAAGGATTTGGACACTTCAACCTTGAAGAAGGCCATACACGAGTTTTTGAAAAAGGACACCAAAGATCGCAAAGAATTTGCCTTGTATGTGGAAGAGAATAGACCGAAAATTCAAGAGTTTCAGGTTCAGTTGGAGGCAATTGCAGAGAAAGCGCGCATAAAAGCCAGAAATGTCCGTCAGGAAATATTTTTGAATTATCCCTATGTACAAAAGACCATTGAAAACATATTTAGACCCTTGGATGAGATTGTGGATGAAGAATAAAGATATGGCGGAAAGAGAAACGTCTCGAGATTGTGAGAAAATTTTTGTCAAAAAAACTTTGGAGCGTGAAAGACATATTTTAACAACCTTTTTAACTGAAGTCTATGTGTCCTTGGAGGAAATTGAAAAGTTGATGTTGGATGAACTCACCAGGGAAAGGCCTGAAAATGTATTGGATAGAATAGAAATGGAAAGGGAATATCTCACCAGAATTATTAACCGGGAGCGTAAAAATATACTATCTCTTTTAACAGGTATCCAATGGTCTTTGGATCATTTGAAAAATTGTCTTGGAGAAAGTGGTACCACAACACCTGAAATTGTCGTACTGAATGAAAGAGCTAGAGAAAGATAATGTAATAAAGCTATATATAAAAAAAAAAAAAAAAAAAAAAAAATTTTTTTTTTTTTTTTTTTTTTTAATTAAACATTTATTAGAGAGACAGATTGAAGTGTTATATAAAGAAATGTCTTACCATACTTTTCTTCAATCATTGTTTGGAAGTCAATATACTTTGCATCGATCCTATTTGCACGGAATACATTTATATTGTCTGTTTGTAATTACTTTGGTGATATCCTTGTGTGTCTACGCAACTCATCATATTAAACAGGAAAGTCTTCAGACTTTTGACCAAAGAGTTCATACACTTCGAATGAAATATGCCGCAGCTGAACGTTCCGCTCATGCTTGAGCCCATTCTCGGCAATTATGATGCGCATATTCGGAATTTTATACATTTTTTGCAAACTCGCGTAGATTGTTTCCTAATTTACGATGGACCTCTGGACCTTCATCAGCATATTCGAGAGCGAACTACGTATGCTCTCTCGGTACAACATCGACCAACCAAGAAAATTTTGCGTAACGTTTATCCCATCCTGTTGGGATCTCAAATAGACTTGGCCATTCGTCATTTGCAAGTGTGTTCCTTTGAAGTGGATATTCCTACCGTTTCTGATGCCTCTTTTCAAGAAGTGGATATTGGCCGTGGTTTCTTTATCATTTGTGGTTTTTTGCGCCATTTACCCTATTTTTTTACCAATGATTCGACTCACACGCATATGGTGCAGAAAAAAATGGTCCGTGTGTTTACCTACGATGCCTTGGATCGGGGTAAGGAATTGAGCTATTATGTGGTAGATTGTCTTCCCAAAAAACGGGGTGATATGTTTGTGGTGGGCAACGATGGTTCCGAATCTACGGATCAAGTAGATTTCTTTTTTGATCATTGTCCTTACCGGACCGATGCTGCTGCTTATATGGCCCACGTGTATCAAAGAAATCAGTTTGATATTGACTCGTTGGTGAATAAAATTGTGGTGAGTCCTGGACATTTGTTTACCAAACTCTTTGTGAAATATTTGTATGCTCCCTTGCGAAAAGGGAATTGGCCCCTGATTAAATCCAAAACAGCTTTGGTGGTCAAATCCATTGAAACTGGATGCTTATTGCACGTCTTGTCCCGAAAAACAGTTTACTTTAAAGAAGGTAAATCAGCAGGTAAAATGACGATGATGCCTCACGAGTCTCATCGAGAAATTGGATCCAATGGGGAAGTGTTTGTGGAAAAAACTATTGGATGTTATCGAGAAGTCAATATGCAAACGTATCCTCTCAATCCCTTCTTGTCGTATCTAATCGTCCGTCAAATGTCCAATAAAGTCAAACATGGTTCAGTCCCTTCCTTTCACGATAGTTATTTGGGATTTTTATGCATTTTGGGTTGTTTTGAAACGAAAAATGTGGGAAGAACCACCATGATGGTACGCAATACCATCGTTTCTACCGTTGATGTGTTGGATCCCGTGTTTCATGACGCCCAGCACGATGCCTTGTGGACGTGGCTGCAATTGGAACCCGACTCTCACATTCATCCTCATTACTTTGTCGTCGTCAATGAAGCTTGTATTCCTGTCACCGAGGCCTGTTTTCAACGTATTCAACTCTATGCCTTAAAACAACAGTTTCGACATGTGGAATGCTTTGCAGAATTTAATTTCATGTACATACGATATAAAGTTGGATTACTTTTTAAACTTTTACCTGGAACGGACGTCTGGGTAACTCCCAAAGACATGTTGTTTTGGACTCAGAAATTGTTACAACTCAATACGATGGAAGCCATTATTGATCGTTTTGGATATGACTTCATTACCAGTTTTCACGTGGATTTGAATCCCTTTTTCATGCATAATGCGTTTCCTAAAAACACATTGGCTTTTAATGCGTTGAAAAATGCCGTGTTGGCTACCAATGCACGGTATGCTCATTATTTCATGGATAGCCTATCAGCCTACGCTCGTCAATTGACACCTTACCATCAAATCGTTCAAGAACCTAATCAGGATGGAATTTCGCCGCATTTTGCTCTCCGTGTACCTCATGTAGTGGTATCCTACATGAGTTTCTTGGGATGTACGCAAGAAGATGGAATAGTCTGTCGTCAAGACGTGAACGCCTTCGATTGTTGCCGATTTTACACGATTCGGATTAAAACGAAGGCCGATGGATTAGTTTTGTTTCATCCTAGGCAGGGAGATGCCGATGAGACAAGTCTCGTGGGCACGGTGGTGCATTTTGGAGAGACTCCTTTACAATTGGAGCCCTTTTCCATTCACGTACGCACCGTTCCCGTCAAGGACCAAGTGATTCAATTGCATTTCAATAAACCTCCCTTTCGAGTGATTCAACACTATTTATCAGCTCACACGTTAAGTATTTGCTTGGAACAAGATCATTTGGCCAGTACCGGAGATAAATTGTGTAGTTTTCACGGTCAAAAAGGAGTACTACGTCTCATGAAAACATTACCGTTGTTGGATGAACGGATTCAACCCGACTTGTTGGTGAATCCCTATAGTTTGTTTCGAATGACTCCCGGGCAAATTTTGGAAGGCGTAAAACGGGGACAGGGAAGAGATGCTCAAACGGTACGCAACACGGATGGCCAAATAGTACCAGATGCCAAGGCCTTTTATGCCAAAACATTTTATTTTCCAATTGCCTATTGGAGCTCGGAACATTTTTATGCTCCCAGCGAATGTACGATGGATAAAATTTTACATCAAGCCGTCAAAGGACGTTCCCGAGGAGGAGGGATGCGTTTGGGAAATATGGAATTGTTTAACGGTTTACGCGGCAACGGCTTAGCCGCGTGTTTTGAAGAAAAATTTTTTGAACATGGAGATCGAATCCCAAGCGAAACAAATCCTACAATTAGTTTACCAAAGTCAGTGGAATTGGTGAAGGAAGATGCCCGATTTTTCAAGTGCCATTTAGAATACAAAGCACATCCGAGCATCATCATGCGAAAATAAATTTAAAGTTGACCCCGGCTCATCCAATTGGATGGGTCAAAAACTTTAAAAATGGGGTCGACTTTTAAAGTTGAACATGTTAAAAATCCAAACTTTTAAAGTTTTTCGGTACACGAAAAAAATGTACCGAAAAACTTTAAAAAATTGAGAATTTTAAAGTTCAAACTTTAAAAGTCTGGAAATTTTTTAAAGTTGAAGCTCATTCAAACAAAATTTAACAGGGTACACTTTAAAAATGCTGCTCATGTGTTTTTCCGCTTCAAAAACAACATTTTTTTACAGTTGTTACAACCTATGTAGCAGTCAAATGGCAAAAATACATAAGCACTCTTTTTGCTCAACTATTTTTGCCGTTTGACTGCTACACACATAGATTTAAAGTGACTTACAGTAACTTGAAAAAATATATAAGCACCCCCTTTTGCTCAACTATTTTTGCCGTTTGACTGTTATATACAAAGATTTAAAGTGACTTACAGTAACTTGAAAAAATAGTTGAGCACCTCGTTTGCTCAACTATTTTTGCCGTTTAACTGTTATATACAAAGATTTAAAGCGACTTACAGTAACTTGAAAAAATAGTTGAGCACCTCGTTTGCTCAACTATTTTTGCCGTTTAACTGTTATATACGAAGATTTAAAGTGTCTTACAGTAACTTGAAAAAATATATAAGCACCCCTCTTGCTCAACTATTTTTGCTGTTTAACTGTTATATACGAAGATTTAAAGTGACTTACAGTAACTTGAAAAAATAGTTGAGCACCCCTCTTGCTCAACTATTTTTGCCGTTTGACTGTTATATACAAAGATTTAAAGTGACTTACAGTAACTTGAAAAAATATATAAGCACCCCTCTTGCTCAACTATTTTTGCCGTTTGACAAACAACCTTAAATTTTAATGTGTCACAGTCAAACAGGAAAAATACTTGAGCAAAAAAAAAAAAAAAAAAAAAAAATTTTTTTTTTTTTTTTTTTTTTTAGTTTAGTTTAGTTTAAAGCTGGAGGTCCAGTCTTTTCTTGTACCAATCTCACTTCCACTTCTTCAGGAAAAAAGTTTGCTAGTACACGTTCTAAGCAATGAGGTTTTCCCTTCAACACAACTTTTTGATACGGTGAAGGACATATACACATGTAGTCATCTCTTCCTTTGTACATAAACACCCCATGTTCACACACATCCGGATTCAAAGTACTACATTCGGGACCTGACCAAAACGTGGCATCTGTACAGAGACACATCCAATGAGGCACGGGATTTTTGGCCAACATCACCATGCCTCCTTTTTCCGTATTACATTTTACGGGTTCATCGGGTTGCAAAACACATACGCCTCCCACACAACGGACCGATTTTTCCACACATAAAAAACTGCAATCATCCACACATTTGATGGGTTTGGCTGCACAATTTTGTTGAAAAATGGGAATTTGAATTTGAACATGAGACTTGGTTTCTGGGACAGTAGATGTCATATGAATCCATAAAAGTCCTATCCATAATAATAGAAAAAGACACCACGCAGACCACATTCTTTTCTTTCCCAAAGTCAAGATGGAACGTTCTATTGATCATCACGAATCTCAAAGACCTCCTGGTCGAACTTCAGCCGGTTTAAATCGTGTTACTAAATGGCGAGATGCATGGACTGCATGTTTTACTGTGGTGGAAGGCTATTCCTCTACCAATTTGAAAAATTTTCATCTTGTGTTTGGCCAGTGGGTTTCTATTCTCAACTGGATATTTGGAAATCCTATTCGCCCATTAAGGCAATATGTTCCCTATTTTTATTATTGCAAGGAACCCAATGGTCCCAAAGAAATTTTGCACATGTATATGGATCCCAATGTTGGAGAAAATAATGAACACTTTATACACATTTTTTTTAATTTGTACGAATTTAACAAAATTAGACGGGATTATTGTGAAAATGTGAACCGAAATAATCACATGTTGGTGGATGAAGCACGAGGCACCATCAATTTTTCCGTCTTGGAAGATACCATTAATAACCCAGCAGAATATTTCCAACACATTAGCACTTGGCAAATGTTATTTGTACATACCTTGCACTTGCTGGCTCATTGGGATACATACGACAAGTATCAACACGCCAATTACGATACACACATGCGACTCAAAGATTCTGAATTTTACAATTTGTACTTTTATGGGCAACTCGTCTACCATCAATAAAGAACTATGCCCAGACGCAGAGCTTCTCCATCTAGAGGGGGACCCAGTAAAGTTCCTGTGCTGTATGCATATGAAATGTTGACCGATTATACCTCACAACATCCAGAAGACATGAAAAAATTGGTATCCATGGGGTATTTGGAAAGTATTGCTGTAGATGACCATTCGCTCGTTCCCGTCACCAAACTCAAAACCTTTTTTCGTCACGCCAGAACATTTACAGATTTTAAAACCAATTTTATGCAGACTATTCCAGATGATTATTGGATCAACACGTTACATGAAAATCCACGGGTCATGTCTTATATTCGCCGCTATTTATCCACGTCCCCGCCCTCGTCCCGATCTCCAAGCCCCCGAAGACGTCTCAAAATGAAAGCGTTTGTGGGACAAGCCCACATGAATGACGTATCGGACGACGAATCAGTCATTTCTATTGATCCCATCAATGATGAATGTGACAACACCAATGTCAATTTGCCCAAACCCTTATGTCAGGGCATCCGACGAGTGTGTCGTTATTACGATAAAGACCGAAGATACCGCCCCTATGATAGGGATAGCAGTGAAGATAACCGATATGCTTTTAATTTGTCTTATATTTAAACAATAATGGGATTTTCTAAAGGATTATAGGCTAAGGGAAGCAGAGTTTTAATTCGATCACTATAATGCCATAGATACGGTGGGTGGGATAAACGGGTGGAAAGGTCATTGTTTAAGGATAGCAGAATAGATCGGGACGTGCAAGGAGCCAAGTGTCCCGCAACACACGAATTGGAAAGACACTGGAACTTTCGGGAGGTCCAAAACAGGATCGCAGGTCTGGAGTGATGGGAACGCGAGAGACTGGAACCGAGTCGTAGTCGTAAACCCACAAACGAAGAAATTGGGGTAAAAGGCGTGTACATTCCATCAAACTGAAACCCAACAAGGGAGCCAATTGAGGAAGATTAAAATTTAACAAAGTGATGAAATGGTACAATTCTTCTTCAAATGTATCACTCGTATCGTTTCGAATGGCATCCACGTACGAACGACTCAATTTAATGCGTTGACAATCCATCGGCAAGGAATCTGTTAATAATTGATCCACCTCGTGTACATAAAAACAGCTGTCATTCCCCACCAAATAGGATAATCTGTATGGATTCGAGTGTTGAATCAATTCATGCATAGGATCATGAATGCGTCGATCAAAAGAATGAACAACGTTGGAAGGGGAATCTGCTGGAATCATTTTGTAATGAATGTCCATTACAACAAACTTTTGCAAAATGGGATATTTGTGTTTGGACAACAAGTCGAGAACCAAAGTCTTGTATTCAAGAGCCATGATAAACTTTATTGTGGAAAAAATATTTTGTAAAAAAAAAAAAAAAAAAAAATTTTTTTTTTTTTTTTTTTTTTACATTATTATTTGTTTTGGTACCAGATCTTAATGTTACAAAATATTTTCTTACAACAACAACTGTAAAAAATCCATTTTCGTTAGGTTTTACAACCATCATTGTAAAATACTTGTTACAACATCATTTCTTCATCCTTTTCATCCCCTGTATTTCCCAAACAAGCTACCATTTACCTACTATGTTATTACGAATGTGATTATTGGGCATCAAATGACAAAATTCTCGCAAAACCAGAATAAGACTTTTGTGACCACTTTGACACAACAATTCATGTGTCTCTGTATCAAAAGCCTCATCCGGTTCATCCAAAATGCATCTTTTCCCCTTTTTCTTTTTTTGGTGAAAAAATAATTTAAATTCCAATTTCAAGTATCGTATTACGTCTCGTAACGTCTTTTTCTGCATCACACGGCGCCATTTCTTTTCATTCAAATGCGGTTTATGACCCTTGAGACGCACCCGGTTTTCCACATTAAAATCTCCTATATCACATAGCACCGGATGATGATCCGTGTATAAAAATAAAAATTGTTTCAAATCAGGCACCGCGCCTCCCATTTGGTAACAGACGGCACAAAAAAACACCACGAGAGCATAGACTGTCTCTTTAAATTGCAACCGTTGAATTTTTCGAGGCGCATACAATTGGATCGATTGACGAAACATACCAATGGTGTAGCCAGATGATTCTCGAAAATGACCTGCAAAGGGTAACACATATTCTGATCCCAATTGGGTATACATTTCAATCATTTCGTAAAAATGTTCTGGAATATCACATGATTGGTTAATGGTATAAGACTTCCACACGGTGGATCGATTCGCATACAAGCAATGAAATCGGTCCTGGTTAAAATTATTTAAGAGCAACAAACAGGGCTTTTTGGGATGAATTTCGCAATCAGATGCGGTGAAATTGACGTTATCAATGTGCCGAATAATACTTCGTACGCGGTCTTCGGGTCGTACATGGGATTTCGAGGTCATAATCTCTTTGTTTATTAACCAAGCATCATGAACCGAAAGTATGTATGTGTATTGGATATGGACGAAACTTTGGGTTTTTCAACAGGGGAAACGTTTCACGTTCGACCCAAATTTCAGACGTTGATCAATTTTTTAAAATTGATTCAGGCCGACATTATTTTATGGAGTTTGGGGTCGGACGAATATGTCCATCGGGTAGTGAATGGCTTTTTACCCGAGCTCATCCAGCATCTGTTCAAACTCTTTGCGCGCTCAGAATGCAACTATTCCAAAACCTATTACCGATATACAAAGGCTTCGGCCCATATACGAGACATGTATTCGGAACCCATTTTTTTAATGGCCGTCGATGATAAAGTGAGTGAAAATATGGATGAACAATACGATTTGCGCATCCATGTTCCACCGTATACCAAAGTAAATTCATGCGACAAGGAATTGTTGCAAGTGTGTGAAAAAATCATTAATGGCATAGCTGAGTTGATCCGGTAAATATAAAGTCATGTTTAGTGTAGAGCAATTTCTGAAAAAAATTCAAAATGTGCAAACCCAATGGATTTGCTTACGATGGCTACAAGCTCATCATGCAGCCCGACCCAACATTGGGTTGGAATATCGTCATGGGACCCTTCGAAAAGTTTCCATTTATTAACAAACCAAGCGCATGGCGTTCTGGATTTTATTGTTGTTGTATTCTTTCCTTCTTCTTTTGTATGCATGGCAGTATCCCTCTCCCTCCATTCAAAAATGGCCCTTGTTGGCTACAGACGACACCTCGACCCCAACCGTCCGTTGTCAAGACACAAACGATTGTAATGCCCACCACATTTGTCTGAATCAAACATGCCTTCCTCAACTCTTGCGAGGGGAAGAATGTGATCCTCTGACGGGAGAATGGACGCTCGTGTCCATTCAGGGCAAATCTTTGGTGGCTTGCATTTGCAAATATCCCGACTTTATCCATCAAAAACATTACGGAGGAAATTGTGACGTGGATGTCACGTGTCAACCGTACGGACATTACAATCTACATACGCAACAATGTGATTGTTTGGAAGGGTTTGTGGCCTTTCACCAACCCAAACCCTCGTGTAAAAAACTACCGGTCGTGGAACGTATGATGTACGAGTCGTGCGATTCGGATGAAGTGCATTTTAGCTATATCCAACCCTCTGACGGATTTACAGCTGGGTACTTGCGACGGCATCAAAACAAAAAGTGTTTCAAACGACCTTGCACATTTGATGCTTTTACGGGTCAACCGTTGAAAAAGGCTCGTTATGAGGAAGGTAACGGATGCGTATGTGATCCGGCGTTGGGTCAGTTTGGAGTACGTATCGAAGGTTTGCCCGATTACGTGCGAGGACCTGGGTACAATGCGTGTGCCAGTGTGTTTCAAACGCCTTTGGAATATCCCATTTCTGTCGAAATTGTGACCTATTTTTATTTGATGCAAGAGCCCCCCGTCACCTTTTTACAATACAAAAACCTAAATGCCTCCCACGTCATTGCCCCGCTCCGTTCGTTGATTCAAAACGGAAAGTTGCAAGTGGGTCAAGAATTTCCGTACGATTACATGCAAGTATTTTTTCGGGAACGACACCCTTTTACGGCTCAAGTGCGTCAGTTTAATTATAATGAAATTTTTTACGCAAATTATCCTCCTACCTTGATTCGAAAACCTAATCAAATGGAATGGTGTCGATTCATGAGTCGACATTTAAAGGAGGTATTTTTACCTTCTGAATGGGCTTTTAATTTATTGTACACCTTTCCAGCCTGTTATATTGGCAAAAAGGACCAAGACTCGCCTGATTTATACCGAGGACGATATGTATCAAATCCCTTGCATTTCACCTTTAGAGCGCATTCTGAACATCCACGATACAATGGTCTCCTTTTAAAACATGAACGAGGAGATTGGACGTTGAAGTTTGCTCCCGAATATGATATAAATACCTATCTGTCCATTGCCAATCCTCGAATGGTACCCTTCTTGGACGATCCCGTCGTGAAAATGTTGGAGCAAGGTTACATGAGTAAAGATCCCATTTATGATCAAAACGTCTTGTATCGCCATCAGGAACGGGATCGTAAACACAATAACGAACCCACCTTTTGAAAAGACAAGATGAAACGAAATCTCGAGGAAGAGGAGTCGGACGATGAATGCCCTCCCCCTAAACTGGCTCGTCGGGAAGAAACGGATATTTTGCAAGATTTGCGAAAAGGACTGACAGAAACAGATAATGATTCCATTAATCGAGAACTTTTAGAAACTCAAAAGCAATATTTTATCATGTATATGGAAAAATTAATGCATCAAATTCCCATGGGAAAAGCAGTGATTGAAACGGTTCGTAAGAATGGACAGGAAAATAATTTCATGTGCATGTATGCAGCCTCCAAGACGATTATTCAAGCTCTGATGAATGTAAAACAGAGTAAAGCGATTAAATCGGTTGTGGATATGATTTTAGGAGGGGCTTGTCGATATGTGCATGAAAAGGTAGTATCCCCCATGTTAAATAACGTAGTACATCATCAACATTTGAAGCGAGCCTATCAAGTGTATCAAAGTAGTGTCAAAACGGAAGAAAATGATGCTGAACTAGAAATGAGGTGCCTATTGCATTGTATTCATGAAGTGTTGGAAAGAGAAGAGCAATGTGTTAAATTGGTACATCCTTTTCAAGCTCAAATGACACAGCAAATGAAAGCCATTAGTGAGTATGTTGTTGCGTTGTTGGTCTCTGTAACAGATCCAAAAGATGACAGTGGATCAAATGAAATTGTCTTGCACTCGGCAACAGCAAAGGAATAGTAATGCAAAAAAAAAAAAAAAATTTTTTTTTTTTTTTTTTTGCATTATTATCCCTTTGCTGTCGCCGAGTGTAACAAACATTTTTTACAGTTGTATTGCAACAATTTGACCCATACATTTTACTCGACTGAGGGCCGTGTACACCAAATTCAAGTCTCGACTCCCATTAAAGTTCATGGCGATAGCATCGTCATCCATCGTATCTCCTTGAAATTTGTGAATAGTTCCAGCAAATCCTACTACAATAGGAAATTCTCCTCGAAAATTTCTTTGCACTTGTATCAAAACCTTTTTTACGGGATCCATGCATTCAATGCAATCTTGTTCAGCATTATACTTTTCAAACATTAAAGGAGTGCCGTTTGAAGCTAAAGATACACCATTTTGAACAATAAATATGTGGCATCCTACTTTCACATCCACATAGGTTGTCCCCATGCCTTCTTTCGTTTTGGTCCATAAACGGATCCGTGGTCCTTGAATCAAACGTTTCAAATAAAAATTGTTGTACGCTTCCACGGTGGATTTCAGATAGGCCAATGCTCGAGTACATTTTTGTAAAAGGGTTGTATCAATATGCTCCACAATGGGAAATGTTCCACAAATGTAGGTAAATAAACCCGTTTCGTCATTTGTATCCACATAGAAACGCAACTGTTGAATAATGGATTCATATTCGGGAGAAAACCGTTTACTTTCCTTTAAATTAATGCGTTTAATGGGTATATCGAGAGATACGCTAAATACGTTATTATTGGTTTTTACCGGTCGCAATTGGTTGGGATCTCCCATAGCGACAAACAAAATGGGTTTCGGGCGGCGAAAAAAATATTGTATGATCCAATGTGCCAACCAAAAACTCACCATTCCAATTTCATCCACCACGATAATATCGGGTTGCTGCAGACAATCAAATGTTTCCAACAATTTTGCACTTTTTTCCAAACACGCAGCCTCGTCCGTTTCGTGTTGCAATTCCTTTTCTAATGTATGCAAGACTGAACCAGGTTTCCACCCTAGTTTTAGAGCCGAATGAATTGTTTGCCCTCCAATACGTTGCGCCACTCGAGCGGTGGGAGCCATACGTAATTGTGGAACCGATATACGATCGAGACAACTCGTAACGGTAAAAGTTTTTCCAGATCCAGGGCCACCTGCCACCAAAACCACTGCATGTTGACGATTTAATAACCACTCGTGAACCAAGAAAGGAAACGTTTGTTGAGACCGAGTCAGCGTTTCAACATGTTTGTCGAACCCCACATGATAGACGGGCAATTCCCACGAGTGACTCATGGTTGTCCCAACTGTACGCCCAAAGTGATTACTTTGGTGTTGGTCAGCGACCAGCAACGTATAGAATATACACTCTTAGTATGCGAACGTGTGGCCGTATCATACGTAATGGACTTGTATGCTTTGTTTACGGGGGTGAATGCACCTCCAATGCCAAATACTCCTTTAAAATCAGTCAACACGTTAAGAGTGCACGATATCCTGGAACCTTACAAATGGTTACAATGTATTCAGTGGACACGTTATCAACGGCAAGGTCAAAAAGTGAGCATGGAATGGTTTATAGCTCGACCCAACAACTCGGGATTTTATTATTCTTTGGGAGAAGGAGGATCCTTGCTGGTATCTCGAGAAAATAATATGGAAATGATTCAAATTCACCCAGAAACCGTACGTGCAACAGCAGGTCTCTCTCTTGACTTTTGCACAAGACCCACACTCCAGCAAATAGACTTGCAAATATAAATCGTAATAAATGTGTGCTTCCTTTTAAATCATACAGGCTTAAAAAAAAAAAAAAATTTTTTTTTTTTTTTTTTATATATAATTAAACATTGTTTGTAACTTTTATTATGAATTCTTTGTTCAAGAAAATCAATACACATTTTGAGTTTCTTCATTTGTTTCTTGGTTAAACTCAATTGCAGCAGGCAATGATTCGTTTTGCATAAACATCATTTCCATATGGGGTTGAATAGCAGATTCCTGAAAAATTATAATGTTTTTAATCTTTCCCCCAATTTTGTACTTGTCCTCTCCAAAAGTCGTGCGACTGTAAATTTGCACTTGACAAATGGCTAAAAATGTTCCAATGCTTTCCAAAATCGGTTCCAGTTGTTTTTGAATGCATTGGTCATGTTTTCTCCATCAAATACGCGTGTAGTCATGACGCACCAGTTTCGATGCACGTCGCAAGGCATATGATATTTTTGGTGAGCAGTTCTGCATGTGTTGCACAAAAGTGGGCTACAAGTTTCCTTAAATAACCGAGCTGCATCGTGCAACTTTTGTTGTGAAGTTTCTCGCATGGCATGTCCAATCAATGTTAAAGGTGGGCATTCCTTGGCGATAAAGTTTAAATCTCCCTGAAATCCTTCAGAATCTTGAGATTTGGTCCTATCACACGACATGAGAGCCATCACCATGACTTTGTAGGAATTGAAAGGATTAGCAATATTTTTGACATAGGCTTTATCCACATGACAAGCATGACCTTTGGAAAAGGAAACTTGCTTCTCCACGTGCATTTGATGCACTGGATAACCTTCCAATTTCTTTTCCCAGTCTGGATCAACAAGATTTAACATACCAGATTCAGTAGCCATATCATCAATTGCTTTTTTCAAGACGGGAACGTTTAAAGTATTGTGGATTAGTTGAGAGTATTCCATGTTGGCAAGACTTTATTCACAAGTGGGTAGATGCCAAAGAAAAAAGAATATATGGAGCATTATTGCTCTGTCAATCCTTTATACACTATAATGTAAAAAAAAAAAAAAAAAAAATTTTTTTTTTTTTTTTTTTTTACGATTATGTTTTGGTTTTTTCTTTAGGTTCATTCATGCGCATTATCAATCTCCAAGTATCTTTCCTTAAATTTTCTTCACCCTTCCCCTTTAAATTATCTCTTGGATAATTGCGTATATCCCACTCAAACGCATTAGCCATTACGGTTGGTGTTCCCTGGTGTAGGTTTACATAACCTCGTAAGCGTTGCTGATGGCGAATTTGTCTTCGGAAGCGATCGTAATATTTAACTTTACTTCCTTTCGGATACTTTTTACCAACCATTGCTATTCTTGTTTTCTTTGGAGAAACATTTTCAAGAGGATATTCTCGTTTGCCAAGTAATGAGTTTGGATTGTTAGCATTACTTCCAGGCATAGGTGTCTGTTGCTCAGCATTTGTTTCCATGGCCTCGTAGTAATCTTGATTTTCATCTCCCAATTCATTGTTTGGTTTCTCCTCTAAATCATCCATTGTTTGATCCTCATCTGTATTGAAATTATTTTCATCCTCCAAGTAATTCACTGGCTTATTGTCCTTCTGTTCCTCATTCATTGGCTGATTATCGTCAATTTGTTCCCATTTTGTTGTATTCTTATGATCCCTTTCATCACTCACCTCTTCATTTTTAACCATGTACTTTGCTCCAGAAGCATGATCCATCACTTGATTTTTGAAAACAAAGTGATGAGTCTGGAAACAATATTATACAGTTATCCATGGATACCTTACAATGATACCTTTTTTCATTCCCGCCTCGTCTTACCCTACCCCAAAAACATGATTTTTACCGCTCAGTTACT
>BMAO01026437.1:0-20663 GCA_019973975.1 Trichonephila clavata | reverse complement strand
AAATTATTTTTTTTAAAAAAGGTATTGTAATAGAATACAAAACATTGATTTTTTTTCCGAATGCCAATATATTGGCACTTGTAATGAGTGAGAAATAGGATGGTTTCTATCAACTTGGAACTTCTGAAGGAATTTTAATACCAAGTATATGCGAAATCACAATTTAACAATAATTTTTTTAATGGCAGTCTCATTATTTTGTCAGAATAACATTTGTACTTTTAGGAATGTAAGTCATTGATATAATATCCTTATCATGACCTTTTTTCATACTTTGCCTAAATAGCTTTAGGCATCCTATACAATGCCTAGGCAAAGTATGTAATCAATCTCATATTTCATACTTTTCCTAAAAACGTCCCTAGGCATTCTATAGAATGCCGGCATTTCATACTTTGCCGGTAACATATATAATACATTAAACTATTACAGAAGAAAGCAATCTCATTCCTCAAATTTAATACGCTGCTGCTAAAGCATTAGATTCTATTTCTGTGACCTTAAAGAATGGACATAAAGTCTGTCTATAGATGTCGTAAACAACGATTGAGTAAAGAAAAAACAATATCTAGAATAAATAGGTAAGAAAGGAAAGATATAAAGGAGACGGAATATTAAAACGACACCACTTAAATGTTTCTAAATTGCCGATTGGTTTTTATCGTTATTCTATGTCTGAAGAATAGTTGTTTGAGTGAAACTTTTTCTCCATTGCAATACGAATATGAAACTATATTATAGCAATAAAAGCATTACAGGAATACGAGAGTTTTTTACTCTTATATTGAAGAACAAAAGAGATTTAAGAACAAAAAAGAATTGATAAAACTATTTAATTTGTATTTTTATTTTAATTTTAATGAAAATTCCCATCTTCAGTTCCACAATTATAAAAGAACTTTTAAACAAGTTGAGACAGTCTGTGGCATGTGAAATGGATTAGATTCTGCATTTGTAATTGATTACTACTAGGATGCACATCATATTTGTAACACTTTATTCGAATGGAGAAATGGAATTAATTTTTTTCCTCCACATTTCTACACCATACTGAATTGCAATCGCAAATAAATTGTGCAATAATATCATTAGTAATGAAATAATAATTAAAATTATTCTATACATTAACATCGTAGAATGGATCAAGAGACCATCAGAGACTCCCTCTCAATATATTTTTAAGTAATCTTCTTATCGATTAAATAGAGTAAGCTTTATGGAATGATAAGATGTTATTGAAATATCCCTTAATATTCCTTCTGTGGTTCCATTATCGTCTTTAATCTATTGCACAATCAGGTAATTGGTTCTCAGTTCCATTTATATTGCAACAAGTGGATTTAAATTAATCCTAACTAATGACAGTATTCCTCTTTGTTAAACTGTACGCAAATACTTCGTTTAATGGATTCCCCCAAAAATACAGCATTATCGACCATTTGAAGGACATTTTCAAGGAAAAGATGGAAGCCCTCTTGATCAATCTTTCTACATTTGAAGAGGGTATATTTCTAAATAAATTACTGCTTTTGTATGCAATTCTTAAATCATACCGAATGGGATAAGCATTTGTTTCCAAGGATTGCTACATTCTCGTTTAATACTCACGTATCTCTTCCATCCATGCGTGTCGTAAAAAGATTTTTCTCTGAAGCATTATATTAGTGGCTTAAGAAGAAGAAGTAATGCAGTCTTCTTTAAGGTATCCAACTACTTGAGACCCCTTTTTTTAAAAAAATGGAGATATGTGAGGATTCTTTTGTGGTTTTTAGGTTTATTTTGTGCATTTGAAGAAAAATATGCTAAAATTAAGAAGAGTAAAATAAATTATTATTACTAAAATGGGAAACAATGGGTAAAAAATTACATAAACGGGACCCATTCTGTACAAAACGTTTATAAACAAATTTTAAATTTTTCAATTCTGATGTGTTGCTTTGCTATTCATTTTTGAAATGACCTTTAGGGTAAGAGATATTTTAGATTTACAAAAACTAGAGCACTTTATCTTAGTTATTATATGAAATTGCTTAAAAAAACAGCGATTATATTCACATAAGGGACTGTAAACTTTGTAATAAAACAGTGATTGATAAATTTGAAGGTTAAAACACTTTTACTATTACACAGAACATACACAAAAAATTTCAGTTAATTATTTTCAAAACTTTTTGAGTAATCGCTGCCCCCGTTTGAATATTTTCAAAAAAACACATTTCGAGTAAAACACATTTTAAAGTATGACATATATATATATATATATATATCTTGCTTAAAGTTATGGCATCTGCTTTTACTAAAACGCTTGTAGATTTTGTTCTAGTGAATGGAAGATAATAAACTTGGTATTTTTATAAAGCTAATAGGATGGCCTATAAAATACCATCATAAAAAATTGTCAATTTTCGGTAAAATTCATAATTTTAGTTTAGTTGGATGCCTTAAAATAACTATTCTGTTTTATGGATAAATAACCAAATTTATAGGGAAAAAACAAGGCATTATTCAAATACGATTGTCATACGTTGCTATTAAAGTTTAGAATTATCTCTATTTATTACGCTTTTTTTAGAGATTTTTAAGTAAATTCAAGCCCACTGAAAAAGAATTCGAAAGTTAAATTTACTGCAGGAAAGTAAAATTTATAAATTATTTTCAGCTTTACTATAAAATTTTCCAATTTCTTTTCTCTCGATTGGAACAGCATTTAATAATGAAAGTATTTAGAGTATAATTTAAAAACTTTTTATGTTTGTACCACTAATGTATAAGAAAAAAAATTGTAAAATTTTTCACAATTGTATGTTTACATGCATAAATATTCGTCTCTGAAAAGTTCTAGAAATTTACATAGTTTTCACAAATTTAACTTAATTTTTTCTAAAAGTTCCCCTCATTAAAAATATCTAGCTACTAATTGATAATTTTAATTTATAGACAATGTAATTTATAGCTTTTTAGTACAATAAGCAAGGCTTACTTTCATACAAAAGAAACGCACACTAAATACAAAAGATTCTTTTGTGATTGGTATTTTTTGATATTTGAATAAATATTCCCGTATTGTCAGGATTAAAATTTTATTCTCTTTTAAATAAAATTTAACATATTAAGGATTGGAATATTGTTAAGTAGCATCACTCTCAGAAAAATATCTTGGATTGGTATGGAAGTTTGGAGAAGTGAGTGCTAGCTCAAGTGTCATACTCTTCACTTGACCGTGATTCAAAATTACGAGGTAAGTTGCCAGTATCCCTCGTGTTGCTTCTTAGTAAGGCGTTAAAAGAACAATTAAACAACCTCAAAAACGTAGCAAATACACTGTCTTCAGGATAAGCTCTCATTTCTTTACATTTTATACCGAGGTTTTAAAATCATGCTCTACCCATAGTTTTTTATTTAAAAAATATTCGATCAATTATTTTACTCTTCATTAATTACATCTTAATACTTTCGTTAGGATACATATTTTCGGAGAACAGCTTCCATCCATAAATGTATCTTTAATGACGATTGCACATGATATATGTATTAAATAAATTTGTAATACTTAAAAGGTAATTTTCGATTACATAAAATATATATATATTAGTGTAGTTATTGAGAGAATTTGTCTCTCTGAACCGTTATTCCCTCAATAACTGCAATCGCTTTAACAACTGGACATGTATAGAAGCACTACAGAATTCAGTATCAATAAGAAGAATTACTAACTATAATATAAGTATTTGGAAACATGTCAGAATGTAACAAATGTGCTGAAGAAATCTTGCCATAATTGAGGAATTGAATAAATATTTAGCTCTATATGTATTAAAATAATATTAAGAATCAGAAGAGTATTACGTTTATTTTGTGAAATATATATTTCATATGATAAGCATGGATTAAATTATAATAAATATTTTATAAAGTACTATCATGTACGCGAGTGTTTACCAACATCTACACTAAAATCTATGATGTATTGAATATCAGAATACACTCATGTCCATAAATAAAGGATAATTAAGTTTAGGACAAGAAAGAGTAAAAGCAAAATAAATGTGACTGATTTGCAAAGCCTTTTTGTTAACATAAGGTAAAGAGAAAAAAGATGCTATATTTTTTGGATATTATTAATAAAAATTGCGACTTTGCTCCTTGGAGGAAATTACAAAAAAAAAAAAAAAAAAAAAAAAAAACATAATACAAAACCAATATTACATGCTTTGAAAATGATGGTTAATACATAGTACACTGGTGTGCAAAATTAAGGACGAAGTCGAAAAATTAGCATATCAGCTGAACGAAGAGGCAGAGTGGACAGAAAGACCAATCAGGAGATTAAGTGAGGTGATGTACGGTAGCACATGCGCAGATATGCAGGTAGACGTAATGGGGGAGTGTCTGAGTAGTAAAGCATGCTGTCGGTGTAAGATTAGTATTTCTGGCAAAGAGATTGCACACCGTATAGCAGTTAAAATCACACCGAGTCGCTGCTCTGCGAGAAACGACGAATAATCAATCTGTTAGACGACATCTGAGATGCTTTTACCCGAGGTCGAATCATTGGAAGTTGGAGGAAGGTCGCAGTGTGACAAGTGTGGCTGCAGAGTTCAGAATTGCTCACAGCATCGTTCACGACTTTGGAGACAATTTCAAACTACAGGAACAGCTATCCGGGGGTTCAGTAGTGGTCGTCCACGAGGAACCACACCGCAGATGACCGGTATATTGCCTTACAGGCCAGAAGAAACAGGCGGCAGACAGCGGGAGAAAACGCTAGATACACGACACAGGCGACTGGACGACCTATATCGCGTTTTACCGTGGCCAGAAGACTGCACGTGGTGGTCTGTCTGCACGACGCCCTGTACGGTGTGTACCTCTAACGCCTGCCCATCGGAGAAGGCGTTCTCTGTGGTGCCGGGAATACCGGAATTGCAGAGACAATGAATGGGGACGAGTACTCTTTACAGATGAGACAGATTCAGTCTGAGTAGCGATTCTCATCGCATACTCATGTGGAGAGAGCGGGAAAGCCGCAATCATCCCTCGAACATCATTGAAAGGGCAGGTATGGAGGTGGCGGTGTTCTCGTTTGGGGAGGCATCATGCTTGGTAGTCGTACAGACCTTCACATCTTCGATGCAGGTTCAGTCAACAGGACCTGTTATTGTAACGAGATTCTTCTTCCATATGTGCGTCTTTTTAGAGGCGCTATGGGTCCGCAGTTCCTTTTCATGGACGACAATGCACCATGTCATCGCACAGTAGCTGCCGAACAGCTCTTAGAGAGTGAGGATATTGAACGTATGGATTGGCCGGCACGATCTCCGGATCTCAATCCCATCGAGCATGTATGGATTTTCTAGGCAGACACTTGGCAGCTCGTACCTTACCACCAGTAACGATTCCGGAGCTTCGATTGGTGCTGCAAGACGAATGGGCAGCAATGCCTCAACAACTCATTGACACCTCATTCTCAGCATGGGCAGACGCTGTGAAACCTGCCTAGCAGTCAGGGAGATCATATCCCTACTAAAGACCAGATATTTCTTGCTGGACACCCATCACAGGGATGTTTCGGCCTTCAGTCGCATTGCGCTCCATGCTACTTTTTCAATAAAGCTTCTTTTTATCCCTCTGATTTCTCTTTTAGTAAGTGTTGCTTACATTACTCATGTCCTTGCGTATTGGGGATCTTACGGTATTAAATGTGTTGATTTGGAATGCTTTTGTACAAAGTTATATTGAAAAAACCGTTTCGTCCTTAATTTTTGCACACCAGTGTATGTCTCCAGATGATGCAATGCAGTCCGTACAAAGCCTAGGCATGTTGAGTATCAAATTATCGCTTTGATCTTGGGGAATATTACACCACTCAGCAAGCAATGCTCTCTAAAGTTCCGGTAGACAAGTTGGAGGTAACTGACGGGCTGCAGTTCATCGACTAAATATGTCCTACTCATGCTAAATAGGATTCAAGTCCGGTGAGAGTGCTGGCCAGTCCATACGGGTGATATCCTCCGACTGAAGGCATTCGTTTACGATCTTTGCATGGTGAGCACGGGCGTTGTCACCCATCAACACAAATTCTGCGTCCATGGCACCTCAAAACAAACGTATACGTTGTTCCAGAACAACGTCCTGATATATATGGCCTGTTATGGTTCCAATTTGATAATGCTGGTCAGTTCTGGAACCAAGAATAATTCCTCCCAAACGAGCCATCCTGCGCCACCGTACCGGTGTCGTTTAATGGTGTTTTCTTCGTGGTAACGGGTACCTGGTGCTCTCCATATGAAAATCCGGCGAGAATCAGACAGCAAGTTAAACCTGGACTCGTTAGAAAGCTTCACACAAACCCACTAATGCGGTGTCTACAAAACATCATCTCTATTCCAAGCTAATTGCAGGCGATGGTGAGTTGCAGTAAGGGAAACACATCTGACAGGTCTACGACGATATAGACTAATCTACCCTAAGCGTCTGTACACGGTCTGCTTGAAACTGTCGTACCAGTGGCTAAAGAGTGCTGACGAGACAGGTCTGACGCAGTGCTCCGTCTGTTTCTTTTCGAAGTAACTGCCAAATAGCGGTAATCATTCAGCATTATAACTCAGGGGCATTCTGTAACGCTTACATTACCGTCATCTTCGAATCGTTGCCACAGCCTGGAGATGACATTCTGGGCAGTTCCAAATTCCTCGGATACTTCTAGCTGAGTACGTATACATACCAGACGACCTATAATCTTACCATGTAAAAAATCATCCAAATGCGCTCTTTGTATCATAACTATGCGGTTATTGCACTGAAAGGCTTATAAAGCACTTGCGAACAATTTTACGTCTTTGCCTGTATTCCTAATATATTCCTCTTATACTCTCCTCATTGTGACGCACTATCGGTGTCATCTGGTGGCTTCCTGTAATTTGCATATGATTCTTGAAGATATGTGTAGTCATTTTACGGGTGATATACACTCAAGAGCCAAAACATTATGACCACCCCCTACATTTTGCAATGAACTCGAATGGATGACGTGGAAAGCATGTGATCAGGTGGAAGTAGTATTTAACTGCTGCTGGAGAGTCTGAAGAATCATTCTTTCACTTACTTCTTTGTGTGATGGGAAAGACTGTGGATCTAAGCGACTTTGATAGAGGGCAGATTGTAATGGCTCGAAGGCTCGGAACAAGTATTTCCGAAACTGTAAGACTCGTGGGTTGTTCACGATCTACAGTTGTTGGTACTTATGCAAAGTGGATGAATGACGGTGAAACCAGCAGTAGACGACATGGTATTGGACGTCCACACGCTATCAAAGAAAAAGGTCGTCGGAAACTGTTTCGCATGGTGAAGCAAAACCGGAGCCAGACAGTGGCTTAGCTGACAGCCCAATACAATGCGGGACCAAGTTGAATAGTATCGGAGCGCACTGTTCAGCAGACACTGTTGGATATGGGGCTACGGAGAAAACGTCCCACTCGTGTGCTTTGCTGACCAAGCGTCATCGCCAACTGCGCCTGCGCTGGGCCCGGGAACATTGCGACTGGTCCATGGATCAGTGGGAATGAGTTGCCTGGTCAGATGAATCATGGTTAGTCATTCATCACGCCGATGTCCGTGTAAGGATTCCCGTCTTACAGGCAAACAGTTACTCCCTCAATGTACAGTAGGTTATACACAGGCTGGTGGTGGCGGTATTGTGCTTTGAGGGACGTTTTCTTGGGCATCTCTGGGACCCGTGGTTGTGGTAGAGCAGACCATGAAGTCTACAGGGTATCTGAACATTATTGCGGACCAGTTGCACCCTTACAGGGCCTCTGTTTTTTCAGCTGGAAATGGAATGTTCCAACAGGACAATGCCCCGTGTCACAAGGCTAACATTTTGTTGGAGTGGTTCCAGGAACATGTTGCTGAATTCCAGTTAATTTCCTAGCCGCCTAACTCACCGGATCTCAATCCGATATAACACATTTGGGATGTCATGGGACGGCAGTTCAGAGTTCATAGACTACCAATTCCCAATATCTTGGATTTGCGTGACCGTTGCTTAAACATCTGGTACAATCTGTTTTTGGCCATCTACGAAGGACTTGTGGCATCCATGCCAAGGCGGGTTGAAGCTGTGTTACGCACCAAAGGTGGGCCAACTCGTTATTGACAGGTGGTCATAATGTTTTGGCTCTTGAGTGTATTTGTTTTAGAGTTCGATTTCCGCGTGACTCTGAATTGTCCTTAGTTTATGTCCATGAGTGTAAAATTACTCACGAGTTAAATATAAATGATTCCAACAGAAAAGTTTTTAGTTCTTTCATTTTTTTAAGGTATTCGCTGCTTTAATATTTCGAGCTTAAATTTTTGCTTCTAATGATCTTTCAATTCATTTTATCTAAAAAGTTATTTATTTTCAGTAAGTTTTCTTTGTCAAATTATTTTTATATACAAGTTTGAAAAACTTATAGAGAAACAATTTGAACTATAGAAGAGGTATTTTCAGACATAGGCACTTGTATGACTTCCTCTTTTAAGTATTTAATTTCAGACTTTTGATATTTTTAGAAGAGGCAGGTAATAAATTGCATAGAAAAGTTTAAAAATAGATATTAAAAAGCAAATGGGCACAAAGAAAAAAAAAGATTTCCTGTCCTTGTGAAGTAATAACGTAATGATTTTGACAACGTAAACTTTGGTTGACGAAGTACAAAAACTGTCTGTTGTTCATAATCTCAATCAAAGCTTAATATATTAAAAATATTTATCTTGAACCATATTTTTAAGTCACTAGCATTGAATTTTGTTAGCATTTTTTAAACTCTTATTAAACATTAAATATTTCTTTATTAACTTTAGTAAGCTTGAAGTTCTTAAATGTAGTTATCAAGAACATACACTGGTGTGCAAAAATTAAGGACGAAGTCGAAAAATTAGCATATCAGCTAAACGAAGAGGCAGAGCGGACAGAAAGACCAATCAGGAGATTAAGTGAGGTGAAGTACGGTAGCACATGCGCAGATATGCAGGTAGACGTAATGGGGGAGTGTCTGAGTAGTAAAGCATGTTGTCGGTGTAAGATTAGTATTTCTGGCAAAGAGATTGCACACCGTATAGCAGTTAAAATCACACCGAGTTGCTGCCTCAGCGAGAAAAGGCGAATAATCAATCTGTTAGACGACATCTGGATGCTTTTACCCGAGGTCGAATCATTGGGAAGTTGGAGGAAGGTCGCAGAGTGACAAGTGTGGCTGCAGAGTTCGGAATTGCTCACAGCAACGTTTCACGACTTTGGAGACAATTTCAAACTACAGGAACAGCTATCCGGGGGTTCAGTAGTGGTCGTCCACGAGGAACCACACCCGCAGATGACCGGTATATTGCCTTACAGGCCAGAAGAAACAGGCGGCAGACAGCGGGAGAAATCGCTAGACACACGACACAGGCGACTGGACGACCGATATCGCGTTTTACCGTGGTCAGAAGACTGCACGGTGGTGGTCTGTTTGCACGACGCCCTGTACGGTGTGTAACTCTAACGCCTGCCCATCGGAGAAGGCGTTCTCTGTGGTGCCGGAAATACCGGAATTGGAGAGACAATGAATGGGGACGAGTACTCTTTACAGATGACAGATGATTCAGTCTGAGTAGCGATTCTCATCGCATACTCATCTGGAGAGAGCGAGGAAGCCGCAATCATCCCTCGAACATCATTGAAAGGGACAGGTATGGAGGTGGCGGTGTTCTCGTTTGGGGAGGCATCATGCTTGGTAGTCGTACAGACCTTCACATCTTCGACGCAGGTTCAGTCAACGGGACCAGTTATTGTAACGAGATTCTTCTTCCATATGTGCGTCTTTTTAGAGGCGCTATGGGTCCGCAGTTCCTTTTCATGGACGACAATGCACCATGTCATCGCACAATAGTTGCCGAACAGCTCTTAGAGAGTGAGGATATTGAACGTATGGATTGGCCGGCACGATCTCCGGATCTCAATCCCATCGAGCATGTATGGGATTTTCTAGGCAGACGCTTGGCAGCTCGTACCTTACCCCCAGTAACGATTCCGGAGCTCAGATTGGCGCTGCAAGACGAATGGGCAGCAATGCCTCAACAACTCATTGACACCCTCATTCTCAGCATGGGCAGACGCTGTGAAACCTGCCTAGCAGTCAGGGGAGATCATATCCCCTACTAAAGACCGGATATTTCTTGCTGGACACCCATCACAGGGATGTTTCGGCCTTCAGTCGCATTGCGCTCCATGCTACTTTTTCAATAAAGCTTCTTTTTATCCCTCTGATTTCTCTTTTAGTAAGTGTTGCTTACATTACTCATGTCCTTACGTATTGGGGATCTTACGGTATTAAATGTGTTGATTTGGAATGCTTTTGTACAAAGTTATATTGAAAAAACCGTCTCGTCCTTAATTTTTGCACACCAGTGTAGATTGATTTTGTCTATTAACGTAGCTTTTTGGAATTACACTAGGACTATTTTTGGTGTACCTCATTATTTTAAACCAGAATCAATTGACAAATTGAAAGCCGAGCTGGTACCCCAATCTCTATACTATCTTACCATAAGATCTATCACGAATATGGAAGTCTGATAAAATTTAGTTTTTCTTGGGGATAATTCACACTCTTGGCATAAATAATTTTATCTGTAACAGTGAGATATTTAGTTCATTTAACACTAAATCAGTGCTAAGTAACTAACTATCAGTAAAAGACCTCCTTTTTTTTAAAATAAAATATACCTTATTTACTCGAATTTAAGCCGCACTTTTTTTTCTAACGTTAATGCTACTGAAAATCAGGCGTGGCTTAGAATCGAAGGAAATAAAATTCGTTGGATGGGACAATTAGAGCACTTACAGGTTCATTGAATATTTAAAAGTCGGTAATACTGGAAAAATAACTAATTAGTCAGTTCTCAGTTTAAATTTATTTTAATTTCGTAAAATTGGCTATCGATAAACCACATTTTACACTATATTTCATTTTTCACAAAAACGTGTTGAGAATGAAGGGTGCGGTTTAGATTTGAATAAAAACGGTAATAATTTTTATACATCTTAAATGATATATATTCATGTAATAAATATTATATGATTTTAATAATATTTATTTTAATTATAATAAATTATAATTCATTATACACCCAACGTTTCTTTTCAAAACTTTAATATCCAAACTCTGTATGCCAAATCTTCAAATATGCCGTTTAACTACAACGATCCTCTTTAATGCCCCAAAATTTGCTAATTAATATATTATCGTTAATTTATATAGGGCAATCCATTTTTATTATTAAAAATATTAGGGAATTTTTTCGAGACATATGAGGGGTTATTTTTAATAAATTTTTCCATAACTATATGGAATCGGAAGGGCTCAGAGTTAACAAAAAACAATAGAACATAGTCTCTCAAAAATATTTATTACTTATATTTTTTTATGTTATATAAAGACCTTGATGCTGAAGAAGCAAAAAAGAAGAAAAAAAAAGAAATTCCTTAAACTACACTCTGAAAATGCATAAAAGATAAGATACATAATTGGTCTTCAAATATTTTAATGAAGTGAAAAATAATAAGAAAACAAATGAGACTGACTCATGAATTTGACTTAAAAGCACATTATATCAACATCTGAACACAGTATTAAATATCTAATGTTTTTTATATCTAACAGAATATTAATATGTATCACTATATTACGAATTTTGCTATAAATTCATTTTTATTGAAGTCATTAATGCACTTATCTGTTTCGTAAATAATTTTAATTCATCTCAATATATTGGAGTTTAAATCTGAAGAAAAGATTTTGAAGATACTTTGATAATGGGAAAAATTAGAATTACAAATGCACAGACATTACTATCTGAATAGTCTCAATAAATATACTTGAAGTTTTATACTATATCAATATTTTCTCTGAAATCAGATTCAAATTTTACTTTAAAGCTTTAAAATCCAATCAATATACAGCGTACGAATCAAAATAAAGGGCTATATATTAACAATCAAGCAAAATTATTTTCAGATTACAAGTTAAATGATATTAAAGTATAAATATATAAACTTTCATATTTAATATAATAATTTTCGTATATAAACTCAAGAGCCAAAACATTATGACCACCCCTACATTTTGCAATGAACTCGCCTGGATGACGTGGAAGACACGTGATCAGGTGGAAGTGGTATTTAACGGCTGCTGGAGAGTCTGAAGAATCATTCTTTCACTTACTTCTGTGTGTGATGGGAAAGGCTACGGATATAAGCGACTTTGATAGAATTGTAATGGCTCAAAGGCTCGGAACAAGTATTTCCGAAACTGCACGACTCGTGGGTTTTCGCCATCTACAGTTGTTAGTACTTATGCAAAGTGGATGAATGACGGTAAAACCAGCAGTAGACGACATGGTGTTCGACGTCCACATGCTATCAAAGAAAAAGGTCCTCGGAGACTGTCTCGCATGGTGAAACAAAACCGGAGTCAAACAGTGGCTCAGCTGACAGCCCAATACAATGCGGGGCCAAGTAGAATAGTATTGGAGCACACTGTTCAGCGGTTGTTAGTACTTATGCAAAGTGGATAAGTTTAACTTGTAATCTACAGTTGTTAGTACTTATGCAAAGTGGATGAATGACGATGAAACCAGCAGTAGACGACATGGTGTTGGACGTCCACACACTATCAAAGAAAAAGGTCGTCGGAGACTGTCTCGCATGGTGAAGCAAAACCGGACTCAAACAGTGGCTCAGCTGATAGCCCAATACAATGCAGGGCCAAGTAGAATAGTATTGGAGCACACTGTTCATTGGACATTGTTAGATATGGGGCTACGCAGCAAACGTCCCACTCGTGTGCCTTTGCTGAACAAGCGTCATTGCCAACTGCGCTTGCGCTGGGCCCGGGAACATTGCGACTGGTCCATGGATCAGTGGGAGAGAGTTACCTGGTCATATGTGAATCACGATTTATCATTCATCACGCCGATGGCCGTATCAGGATACGCCGTCTCCCAGGCGAACAGTTGCTCCGTCAAAGTACAGTAGGTCATACACAGGCCGGTGGTGGCGGTATTATGCTTTGGGGAACGTTCTCTTGGGCGTCTCTGGGACCCGTGGTTGTGGTAGAGCATACCATGAATGCTACGGGGTATCTGAACATCATTGCGGACCAGTTGCACCCTTACATGGCCTCTGTTTTTCCAGCTGGAAATGGAATAATCCAACAGGACAACGCCCCGTGTCACAAGGCTGAAATTGTGTTGGAGTGGTTCCAGGAACATTATGCTGAATTCCAGTTAATGTCCTCGCCGCCTAACTCACCGGATCTCAATCCGATAGAACACATTTGGGATGTCATGGGACGGCAGCTCAGAGTTCAAAGACCACCAATTCGCAATATCTCGGATTTGCGTAACCATTACTTAAACATCTGGTACAATATGTCTCCGGCCATCTACCAAGGACTTGTGGCATCCATGCCAAGGCGGGTTGAAGCTATGTTGCGCGCCAAAAGTGGGATAACTCGTTATTGACAGGTGGTCATAATGTTTTGGCTCTTGAGTGTATGTCTATTAATTTACTTAAATTTTTTCTCGGGGCATTTTAGTTCATAATAGTCTTGAGCCCTCCAAAACAAAGCATGATAATTAATTTCTAGTTTTTCCACCTAACGGGAAGCAACCTTTCGCAAAAACTAAAACTTCCAGCGTTTTTAAAACAGGAGGATGAAACTTTGCATCACCAGCGTATCTGGAATTTTTACCGGAAATCATACATTTCTATTATTTTCCAATTGACCATGACTATATAAATTGACGAGTTCTCGGGGGGCGAACAAAAGCTGCTTTTGTGAATGTCATGTAAACCGCCTTGTGTGTTGCTATTTGTTTAATGTTTGTGAGTGCTTGTATTTCTTTTTTTTTAACGTAACTAAATAAATGTGGATTAAAAGTACCGAGCCTACTCATCCCTCAATGAGTGTATAAAATAAATTGATTCCTTCACAGGAAATATTTTAACCCGAGTGCAATCCATCTCATATATATATATATACAGTCGAACTTCCGTATTACAAACTTCTATATTGCGAATTTTTCTAAAAAGAGAACCTTTTCCAGGAACCAAGAACATTTCACGATTTTCTTCGTAAAATAACCTCCCAATAGCGAAGTGCATTTTCTTTATAATGAACTTTTTTTCTTGTTATCAATTTTTCTCTCTCTATTTGTAAATCATTTCTGGACATTTCAAGTTGTTCTCTCTTTTAACACATTCCAAAGTGGTCATAAATCTTAAACTGGTTTTATTTGGTGCCTAACTTGCCGAAAACAGTAGTATTCTGGGTGTTTCATTCAAGAAGTGCAAACTTTTACCCCATTATTCAGTTCGCAAGAAACATCTTCGATATCCCCTTTCACCCTCAGAGGGAGTTGTCTCGTGTCCGCATGTTCTTGAACTTGTCTCCGTCATTTGTAATGATGATCAGTCGTACTGGTAACTTCGTTTCTTGTAGCTCGAAAATGTCAAAACGTAAGTGCTTGAGAATCAAACAGAAAATTTAATTCTTCAAGAAAGGAATAAAGACGTCAATAAAAAGGATATTGCTTTAAAATTTGGTATTTCTTCAAACAGCTTATCAACTATTATGAAAAATTGAGATAAGTTGCAAAATTATGATATGATTGGATTCTTGCTCAAAACGTTTTAGAACACGTGCCTATGAAGATGTCGACGAGGCACTTTTGAAGTGCATACACACAATGCCATATAAAAATGTTCCGATCTTTAAACCTTCCGTAATAGAGAAAGTACTTCAATTTACGAAGGCAATGGGATACGACCAATTTCTAGCCAACAATGGATGGCTAGAAATATTTAAGAGAAGACACGGAAAAATACACCTGAAAGGAATTTTTAGTGCATTGCAAAGATGTGAGGCGTATTGTGAATTTTTTCAAACTTAGAATTTTTTCAAACAAAATTAAGATTTTATAAGTAATTAAATTTAAGGACGCATTAGGAATGTATGTTTAGAATTTCTAGTTATAAAATAATGTATTTTTAAAATTACTTGCGTGCTTTAACTTTAAATTTCATTCTGAATAACATGTTTTAATTTGTAACGGTCCTGGCCTTTAAGACTCACGCGTAAATAATTATTTCTTGTATACCTGACGTGAGTTAATGGTAATCGTATCTTGAAAATTAACAGCTTGCATTTTTTAAAGTAAAATTACTTTAGAAAATATCAAACGATATTTTTCCACCAATTATAGCCTCCGTAAGAGGAAGTCACGGGGATTGCCGATTCATATAAATATCCAAGGCTCTGGAAACTCTCTCTCTCTTTGTCTTCGTCATGTAATAATCGTTTACCAGCTTTTGTCATCATGTCTGCTTTATGTGAAGTCGAAAATTCTGTTGTCCATTTACTATTATATATGTGTCTGTGATCATCAATAAAGGTTGGATGCTACTTATAAGAAGTTTTTTTTTCATGGAATAATTCCTCATCACTACAACAACCACAACCTGGATAAGAAAATAAGTAAAATCACACCCCATTCAACCATGATCTTGTCAAATATATATACATTATATATGTCGTGTTGCAGGTTGGCCATCAAAACAAAACATGGCGTCTTCAATTACCTTTTAAATTTAATCATTCACGATTATTCCATTTACGCATTAAAAATTTACACTTTTCTATTTACATATTGTTTTTCGCTGACTGGATCGTCGTTTAAATATAGTACACTGATGAAATAAATTCAGAAAACTTGCATATTTTATCGAAATGCATATAACGAACTAAACTGATTGAAAAACCACTGCTGCTAGGTAAAAATGCAAATCGTGCACGGTAAATACGTAAGCGTACACGTGTGTGTAAACGGAGCCAGTAGAAAAACAGGCTTTATAAGCGCATGTAAGTTAAAACGTATTTCGTTCACCAGCAAACCTCGGCGAATTTCTTGATGTAATTTTGAAGCAATCGTTTCAATTCAAATTGTAACAGTAAAAATGAGTAACCACCAGCGTTTAGATGATGGAATGAAGTGGCGAATTGTGGGGAGGCTGGAGAAGCAGGCCAATGTCAAGCCCAGATTTGTAGAGAGTTCAATTTAACGCCCAGTGTCGTGTGTAACTTATGGAAACAGTTCCCGGATACTAGATCCATCGAGAAAAAGCCTGGGCCAAGGTCGTCCAAGAGCCACGATGGCCAGAGAAGATCCTCATTTGTCGATTATAGTGAAGCGTAAGAGAGAAGCTACAGCTTATCAGCTCTCTTGTTACTTGTATGCAGCCAGAGGAACCAATGTATCACGGGTGACTGTTTCAAAAAGAGTTCTTGAGAAAGGGTTGTTTGCCAGAAGACCTGCTGTTTGTGTCCCGCTCACGTCTACGAACATTAGAGTCCGTTTAGCATGGTGCAGACAGCATAGAGATTAGACTATGGATTAATGGGTGACCTTTCTGTTCACCGATGAGCTCGTTTCAACCTAAACACAGATTTTAGCAGTACGTTCGTATGGAGAGAACCAGAGACCCGCTACCTACCCTCTAATGGCAGCGAAATCGACAATTATTGCGGAGGAGGTTTAATGGTCTGGGCAGGCATCATGTTGAATGGCCGTACATCTCTCCATGTCTTTGAAAGAGGCTCTGTGACTGGTTTAAGGTTTAGAGAGGAGGTCTTGGAGCCCTATGTTCGCCTTTTTAGGGGTGCATGTGGACGATAACGGGAGGCCACATAGAGCTCTTCTCGTCGACGAATTTCTAGAGTGTGAGGATATTCGCCGTATGGATTAGACAGCCAGGTCTCCAGACCTCAACCCTGTCCAGACCTGAGCATGTCTGGGACGCTCTGGGAGGGCAATTGCAACTCGCACTCCCCTTCCGAGAACCATCAAGGAAATGAAAACAGCGGTGCATAACGAGTCGGACCAATGTCACAAGAACTAATAAACTGCCTTATTTCAAGTATGGCATCACGCTGCGAGGCCTATATAGCTGTAAGAACGGGCTATACGTCTATTAACCTATTTCTTTTATTTATTGTTTAACCGCTGTTTCATACCTTCCAACTCCAACGAGTGTTACACACGATCATGCGTATGTATTGCAATTATTGAATGGTCATTTGTTTTGTATTATATCAATGCATGTACAAATCAAATTTCATTAAAATTGGTCCAGTAGTTCTAGAGATAATCGATCAATCTGAAAATTCTCTTAATTTCATACACTAGTGTAGTAATGACGCACACACATACATACATACACACACACATATATATATATTCTCTTTTGCAAAAAAAATCGAAGCACAAGAAAGGAGTTGTCCGAATGTGATGAAATTTCGTATGCTAGGACATCTTGATTGAACATGCAACTAATCACATTTTCAAAGCCAATGAGCAGGATTTGCGGTCGTAGTGCTCATTTCTGATGAGCAACTCTCAAAATATAAAACCGGTAACAGAGGCTCACATTTATCTTTTTTCATTTTCGACGTTCTGATTCCCTGCAGAAAAAACGAATGATGCCATCACGACGTTTTCGAAGACCTTATAGACAACTTAATGAATTTGAACGTGGTCGCATTGTCGGAATGCGTGAAACTGGATGGTCATACCGAGCAATAGGTCGTCACCCGCAACCTACTGACACAAGCTGTGCAAAGGTGCTGGCAGCAAAAGTTGCTGTGAGGAACTTATCGACGAAATGAACGATCTGGAAGGTCTAGATGCACAAATGCGAGGCAAGATTAGATGATTGATTGACAGGCCTGGACAGCTCCAAATGTATCATTGTCTACTATTCAACGTATTACAGCCTCTTCATTATCCCCGGGGAACCTGTCACCATTGTATGGCACTTGGGCTGAGACTGGGTTACGCTCACAGTGACCTTTAAGACGTTTGCTTTTAAGCCCACAACATCGGCGTAATCGTTTGGAGTGATGTCGCAGCCAATCACCACGGTTGCCATCAGATTGGCATCGCATAGTGTTCAACGATGAATCTCGCTTTACTCTTGAAGCAAATGACCATCGTCTCCGCGTCTAAAGAGGCTGGGGCCAAAGGTCTCACTCAGCCTTTGTTTTACAAAGGCATACAGCCATAACACCTGGTGTGACAGTGTGTCATACGACAGGAGGTCATCTCTAGTCATCTTCCATACATCTTTCACAGCACTGCGATATATTGATACCATTCTGCTGCCAGTTGTATTATCCTTCATGGCAAGTCATCCCGATGTCAGTTTCCAACAAGATAATGCAGGGCCCCATACAACTCGCATACCTCTGACCGCCTTCGTACAGTTAATAATCTTCCTCGGCCAACAAGTTCACCAGATCTTTCACCAATTTAACATGTCTGGGATATGGAAGGGAACCAGATTTGGGCACCCCAAAATATCGTAGATCTGGAGCAACAACTGGTGAATGCCTGGCAGAATTTATCGCAGAATGACATTAGGAACCTCTATCACTCTTTACCGAGACGTATACAAGCAGGTATCACCACCAGGAGTGGTTCCACCAATTACCGATTACCGATTAGAACATTCAAGCTGTAATCGTGGCTGGCCGGACCCTATGTCCTTGATATTTTTATCATCTTGTTATCTGTGTATGAGCTGTACAATATTTAATTTCAATAAAAACAATTACTTCATAGCGCTTTGATTTTTTTTTTTTTTGCAAAAGAGTGTCTATATATATATATATTCGTGTTTAATTAAATTTTCCTTCTCTCTCTCTCTCTCTCGTTCTATTCTTTGTCTTTAATGTAGACTGTTTTTCGATTTTCGAAATCGAATTTTTAATAGAAAATTTATTTGTATCCACCATTTCTCTGGAAATTTTCTCACCCTTTCCCTGGTACATTAATAAAATATTCCAATTTTTTTCTCCACCTCCAGCTTTTGAGAAATTCTTAAAATGAAAAATAAAAGTTTGTTATATATTTGAAGTAGAATTCAAAGGAAACTTTAAATAAAAATATACTTCCTTACCTCTACTATTTTTTAATGTTATAATGTAAACTTGAAGATTATTTTCTCTTTACAGGTTAACAGAAGAGCAAAACATGTTATTTATTTACATTTCAGGCTATACATTTAGATTATTTCGGAGGTACTGTATTAATGGGGAAAAGAATCAATTTTCTAGGATTATAAAGAACTTGAACTGAATTTCAAATTAGTCTCTAAACTCAATTTTTTCCCTTTTGAACAATTGTTGAATGTGAATTTTGGTTCTAATATCAATTCGCATTTCGGAGCTATACCAGGACTACTGGCAACGGACTTCTTAATTATGACCCATGGTCATGTAATGAAAATGGCGACCCCATTCTCCAAACTTTTACATAGCTCCAACATGAGGACTTTGAGCCTCGACGGAATTAACGTACATCAGAGAAAACTTGCGGGAAAAAATGCATTATTTCTACTTTCAACATAATCTCGAATTTTTATTAAGATACTTTTATCTTATTCTTTATTTACATTTTTTAACTAAAAAATCTCTCTAGACTAAACGAAACATTAGTGGACTCCAGAAATATGTGTGATGAAATTATATAATTTCATTTTCGAATTAAAAATCTTGGAACATATATATGTTTATGTGTTTTCTTTTATATTTTAATAAACAGTGTTTGTGGATACTTTTTCTGATAATGGAGAAAAGAAAATTTGACATTTTTGACTGATAAAATCACACTTTTTTGATATTGCGTCATTTTAATTCACAAATAAAGTAATACCTGGAGGGATGACACTCAAGAACTGTTTTGGCCGCGGTAGCCAAGTGGACAAGGTATCGATCATGGCTAGCGTGTCATGAGTTCGAGCTCAGTACCACTAAAGACCCGCGTTAGGGAGCGATGCACGTTTTATCTGTTGAGAGCTCAAACGTCCTCCGGTTGGTGTGTGTGGGTAGTTAGGAAAGGGGGGAAGGGTGGCACCTCAGTGCCGTCCGCGTCACTTGACCATGGTTCAAAATTACGCGGTCCCTCGCCAAAGCCCTCGTGTATAGCTGAACAGTGCGACGTTAATATTCACTCACTTAAGAACTGTTGGATTCCCACAATCAGGAGCTGGCAATTGGTGAGCTCATAGAAATCCATGAGCAAGGCATTGAATAACTCGAGTTTTTAGACCCAGTTCAATCAGAAGGTCGAATGACAGTTGGGAATTTGACAGAAGGCTTCAGAGTTTAATTGATAAAAAGAATTAAAATTTCAGAAAAATGTTAACTCCAATGAACAGGGTATTTTTTCAGCAAAACAAGGAATAAAAGAATTATTAGCAAGCTTACGAGAAAAATTTTGTGGGCAAACAAAATCTTTTTTTTTGAGGTGGCAGATACCTTTGTTAGATTTTATGAAACCTTCAACATCAAAATAACTTCGGTTTGTGACTTCTTATATGTGTTACCCTTGTGTTTGTGTGTTAAATTATTATTTTCTTTCGTCACCGGTCCCAAATAAAAATAATTTGTGTATTTATATGCGAAATTATATCCCGACTTACGCGGTTATTACTCAGTCCCACTACCGCGTAAGTTAGAGTATTGCTGTACTAAATTCCTGCGCACATGGCTGCTATATATGAAAAAAAGTTTTATTTCTCT
>BMAO01026436.1:0-20226 GCA_019973975.1 Trichonephila clavata | reverse complement strand
TTTATAAAAAATATTACTAAGTTTTTGTAATTATTTGCTTTGTCATTCAAGTAACAAAATTTTTTCTTAAAAATTTCACATTCCGAATACTTTTTATTAAATTTAATGCTTGCTTTAATATCGAACTTGAGATGTTAGATACATTATGAAAGTTGTTGAGAGGTTTCTTTTTTAAAAAAAGAAAAGTCTAATAGGATAAAAACTTTAAAACTAATTATTTGAGTATAATGTTATTCCAATTAATGTAAAATGTCAATAGATATGTATACATTGAATGCCAGCAGAAAATTTGAATGTTTCTGGAAAACAACACATGTATATGAATATAAACGAGTTGTTAAGAAATAACTTCAAAGAAAATATATAATTGGATTACTTTAAATGTGTAAAATCTCATGTGTAATTGTGTTGAAAAGCATAAAAAAAAGGAGATGAAACATTTTCATTTTAAACATAGTTTATTTTCTGTGAATCAAAATTTACTAAATGATGTGTTTCGAAGGAAGCAAAAGAAGCATGTTGGAAAACTTAACTATTCAGAGGATTATTTATCGAGATAATTTTTTTATAGGTTTTGTTTTGTAATTATTTTTCATCAACAGGGGGAAGAATTTTCGACAGATGATTTTACTGAACTTTGAAGAATTGAGAACTTTATCGTTACGGTTGATATAATCCACTGCTCTCGAGGTATATATAGTAAGGTAATACGAGAATACAGATCGTGCCAACAAATAAGATTAAGCATATCTTAATTTTCTTCTCCTTAAATTTAATTCTTATTAAAATTTTTAACCTTAAGTATGCATTTTATTAACTATAGATGGCACCACGAGACGGAGGTCATTTGAAATCGCACCTGTCGAATCTATGTGTGATTCAGTGAACACACACACACACACACATGAAAGGCGACGCTAGCATTGCTGGTAATATTTTCCCCCTTCAAATTTCAAGCCCTCTCTTAAAATGAGTTTCAATTTTTCGCATGTTATCCTGCGGACCGGACACTTCTGTCAAAAGATTTGTGCTCCTGTGTGAACATCACATGGTTCTATCCACCGGTGTAGCTACTTCTAAGTGTAATCAAAAATTTCGTGGAGAGCCTTTAAAATTTCACTATTTCTTGCTTACATTTGTTGGGGAGGAACTATCATTCATACGGCAGTATCTACGCCCCTGGCTCTATCCCAAAACGGAAATGTGTCTTCTCATCTGAACTATGAAAGTGCATTACATGAACTGGAATTTCGTCAGTAAAAAAGGGGATTTTGACGTCGCTATTCTGTCGTAAAAAGAAATCATTTGGAGGAGCCGTCTGTCATGGAGAGAAAAAATTGAAACACGAAAGGGAAGAAATTTCATTTGAACCGGGGACATGCTTCTTGTGGGTCGAGCGACCGGAGCGAGGTAGGGTTTTAAACAGAATTTAAAACCCCCAAAACAGATTAAGAAGAATTTCACATCCTAATTTAAAATAAGATTGTCAGACAAATTTGCACGAATCCCTTGAGTGAAAAAATTAAGGCAAGGTACGATTGTTAGGAAAATATCATCGCTAAATTCAGACAGACCAGATTTTTTTTGCAAACCAGATAAACTGCAAAAAAAAAAAAAAAAAAACGAGGAAAATTTTGACTGAAACTGAAACAAAATTTGATGAGGGAAAGGGAGTTATTGTTAAACCTGATTTCAGTGGGGTGGATGACCCCGAGGAAAAAGTCCAAAAACGAAGATTGCAAATTGGCATCTGTGCTAAAAGTGACGGTTCGTGTCGCCATCTAACGGGAAAGGTAGAGCAACAAAATTATTTAAAAAAAAAACGGATAACAGAAAAATGAGATGAAACATTAGAAACGCGAAATATATAACCTCTGGGCATACTTTACTAGTCAGTACCCTATATAATATTCTTCATGGGAACTAAAATGTGTTTGTCTAATATCTCCCTCTTTTTTGAGAGAGAAACAAACGGTTTCATACAATCTAAAAGTACTTGGGATGTGACTGAGTTCCCGGCGCTTGCCAAGCAGCTTCGATTATTTTCTGTGGTGTTATCGACACATTCGATGACAGTCATAACTGAACGGAATCAATGAAATCAAAATTGCACTTAATTGGTTTGAATTAGCCAGAGTCGACTGTATCTATTTTTATTAAAAATGTTTTTAATCTAAAATTTTTTATTTTTTAGCCACGCGTCTGAATTTCTTCACATTTCCGATATTTTTGGCTTTGATGTAGTAAGTAATACGATGCGACCAACAAAACATTTTATTGAAATCACTTCAAATGTTTGTAAAATATACTTCTGAAATTTATCTTGCGGCATACAATAGCTGAGTTCTTGTTCAGCCAATCATAGATTTTTTATAACGAAAGAGCTCGTTACATTTTACGGGGAAGAATACGTACTGATCAGAGGCGGATTAAGCGGCTGGCGGACCTGGCGGCCGCCAGGGGCCCCGAGCACCAGCAGGGGCCCAAGCTGATAGACTTCAGTTATAAGTTCAACGTGCAACAAAAAAATCCTGTACTGATATTGCAAACCCAATGATTACCCATGATTTGAATCGTATAACAACTAGTGTTGCCTTCATATATTGCATGTAATTGAGGTTAAAATCCGTTTGTTTTTTTGTTTTCTTTAAAAAAAATGTTTTTCCTGAACTTTGGTGTTTAATACTGTATGTGTTCGGTTCCAAGTTTATAAAAAGTTGATCCCGGAATTCTTATATTAAAATAATGATCCCAGATCTCAGACTATAAACAACTATTAATGTTTAGTTCTTTCGAAAGAGTTCAGTATTTGAAGGTTCGTGATTTGTTGTTATCTGATTTTTGTGTTTATATTTTGAGAATGTGAGGAAAGAGATCGAAGCAGTGTCGGATTAAACGACATGGATGCTCCTAGGCAGTCGAGTTCTCGGGCATCTTAGCCTGTTTTTGGAGCTCTAACAGAAAACAGAACACACTTTTGTGGGCCCTAAAAAGCACGGGGCCCATAGGCAATTGCCTACTCCTCCGAACGAGTAATCCGGCACTGGATTGAAGCATTTTGCAAATTTAGCATCAGTTTTATTTCAGTCAGCATGACAGAAATAGCGAAATATTTATGTGAGATTGAAATTCCTCTAAATTGATGAATGAATCAAATACAGTAGTGAAATAGATGAAAGTAATTTTTCGAAAAAAACTGTAGAGCAGCGTTTCTCAAACTGTGGGGCGCACCTCCCCCTAGGGGGGGGGCGTGATAACCCTACGAGGGGGGCGCGAGCATATGGAAAATAGAAGATTTAAAAAAATTAGTTTACTGACATGAAGTAAAGCAAAATGCTTTCTGACATAAAAAAACACACATTACATTGATATAATTTATACATACATCTGGCGATATTACGTCTTCGAAAATAAAAAGCTCCTAGCTACAGGGGCCCTTATATGTTCAGGGATCGCCAACATAGCAAACTATTATACGTCTTTGTTTTTATGTTATAGTGTAAATTATTGCACCGTGATTAAAATATAAATGAAACAATTTTATGCCCATTTCAGAAGGTAAAAAATACTAAACGTCTTTATTTTGTTTATTCCGTTGTTCTTATTTTTATTTTTCCTAGCTGGTTCTACAGTTCAAGGCAACTCATTAAATCTTCCATCTGATTTTTTCATTGCCACATACAAGGGAATAAAAGACTATTAATCTGAACTTAAAATATAGGCATAAATTATTTCTCTGACAAAATAAACTAAATAGACTACTCCTAAGTTTAGGTTGAAAGAGGAATAACATATTTAAGCTCATCTGCCTTCCTTCATCCATCAACACCTTTTACTAAAATGTTTCCCTAACGAAGGAAATTAATTAGATTGAGAATACAAAGTTCATGGTACGATCAAGAGAAGTTATAAAATATCTGAATCTTCCAAGGCCAAAACTATCCTATCACACCTCAGAGCGATATTGCACTTGTACAAGATCTGATATTCGTATCTGAGAAACCAAGGTTGTACTCGTGAAGAAAATGCGTAATATTTCGATATTTAGTTATTCACATTGTATCATATTTTCGGCTTCAAAATGCGTTTTTCAGAGTAATTATTAAGAGTAACTTTAAAGAACATAAAAATAATCAGTTGATACTACTTTGGTTTGGTTTCATTATTTATATGATGAAAACATATGATGGCACGATGTAAAAAACTGTTCTAGAGTTAAGAAGGAAAGAGACTAACCAAATCAAATTTGATTAAATTTCTCGTCAATTTTCTTAAAATTTTTTACGCACAAACCAATTTACATTCAGAAGAATTCTGTACAATTATCGAAGATGATGATGACACTAATGTCAATAGTAAAAAGGAACTGTCTCTTGAACAAAAATTAGAATTAGCGATAACTAAAAAAATGTCACCAAATCAATACAGTACAAAATTCTGAACAGTTCTGAAAATACAGTTCAGAAATCTGCTATATCCAAAATCATCCAACGAGAAATCGATTTGTTTTAAGAAGAGGGATTTAGAGGTAAATACTTGGAAAAAGTATATCTCGCATTGGTAAGAGTACCACCAATTAGCGTAGATGCCGAAAGAGCGCGTTCGACAGTTGGTAATTTATGCACAAAATTATGTTCCAGTACAATTGATGCACTATGTTTTTTGGGAACACTTTTCAAAAATTCAACTTTTAAAACATCAAGAACATTTGAAAAATTTGTAATAGTATCACAGACTGTGTGTGAATAGTGATATTGTGATTTTACATAATAATGATGATTTAAATAAATGATTTTGTGATTTAAATAAATAAGATGTTCCTTTATTTTTTTTTGTGTGTGATTCTTGAAAAACTGTTATAATTTACAAATTGCAAATTATTTCTTGTGATATTTAAACTCTCTTATAAAACTGGCATGTAAAATACACAAACACCCGTGTTTTCTTCTTTTTTCAAAAAATTCTAATACCGGTATTAAAACCGGTATCAAATTCTAAGAAATACCGAATACCGATATTGAACTTTTGGTCCGATACTGCAATCTCTACATATACCTTAATTAATATAAGAATTGTTTTGTGTCTAAAGCACAAAATCTACTTTTGAATGTCTTTTATTTTTGTTATTGATTATAAAAATTATTTTTTAACAATGCGTTTTTATAGGAAATTTTGTGTTCCAATTTTTCTTGTAATCAAACCAGGCTTCTAATGTGTTCTTCTTATGTGTTACATTCGAAATTTTATATTCGTGAAATATATTTCAAACGGTAATATTCTCTCTTTACTTTTTTGTCTCTCTTCCGCATTTGATAATTGAAAATGGATTTACAAACTGCCTGTATTTGAATAGAACTCTTTTTATGCTTGGACACTATCTTTATTCATTTTAACATAACAGAACAATAGTTTGCGTATTATGCATTCAGACTAAGAAGCAGCATGTTACCTTTTAATTAATTTAGCATTATTTGTTTTTTTATAGTTTATATCATACAAAAATGAATTCAATGTAATTTGTTTTTTTTAATAGGATTACCAATGGTTCAGGAAAATAAGACACTAACGTAAAAGTTGTACCTCTCAAAGGATAAAAACTATTTTAAGAAAATTCGAGAACTTTCTTTTCTTTTTAGTTGAAGGAAATATTCATATTGAGGAAAAAGGTTTGAAGTATATCATCTATCACAAGGGGAAAAAACCCATTAAAATATCAATACAGATCGTAAGACTTTGAACTGAAAAGAAATTTTTTTAATACGTGTATATATTTGTAATTCTCACATTCACTTTATTTTTTTTTTAACAAAAAGTAGTTAATAAAATACATAAACTTTTTTATGTTGGTCAGCGTGTTTATTTATTTATGTTTTTTAAAACGTTGTATTGCTATAAAAGCATTTTATGAAGAATATATATATATATATATATATATATATATATTTACAATAAATTATAAAAATACAAAAAAACTAAAGGGTCCAAACAATGGGCTCAACTCACAACGGTCACACGATAAAGACAAACACGTGTTTTCCTTGAGTTAAAAAAAGACATTAAACTAATTGTACTTGTTGTTCTATTTTTAAAATTTAGATAAAATTTCAAATTTGGTTGAATATGTTCAAACCTTATGAAAAAATATTCTTCATGAAGATTTCAAAATATTAAAAAAAAAATTCATTTTAGCATGTATTTTTAAATAAAATGCAATTTGTATACCTATGGGCGTTACTATTGTTGAAAAATGTGTACTTTTTAAGAGAAAATTTCTGCAAAGGGTAAAAGTTGGCAGCAACGAAGCGCATGAACTCATTAGCTGGAAACACATGATTGCTTATATTGTGTGACTATGACGTCACGTGAGCTTTTGAACTGATTGGCTAGAAACACTTGATTGTCATTATCATGTGATTGTGACGTCACATGAATTTAGCCCGTTGGAAATTAGTTCAAAAATAGAGTTGTGGAGGAGAATGATACAAAAAGTATCAAGACTTGGAGAAGAAGAGCTCGGAATCCTTGAATTTGGAAGTAGCAGTTAAAAAAAAATCTGTCAAAGATTATTATGAATTTCATAAACAATTTTGTTGCCTGGTGCAGGTTTAAAATATGTTAAATGTTTGCTCTTTAAAGTGCGAAGCCAAGTGAGTTTCGGTTTATTTAAGTGTTAGATAGTTTAAGGGGTCAAAAGACTCTTAAATTGCAAATTTTTTATTTTTTTGAAAAAAAATATTGTTAAAACCCCAACATTTATGAGCATTTTGATACCAAAATTTTGTTCATACTGTAAAAGCTTCCGAAGTTATTGAGAAATAACTAGTGAAACTTTAGCAAAAACTCTATCTTGTTTCTCATCTTTACTTCATTTTTCTCAAAACAACAAACTTTAGCTTGCACGCAGGATTTCTCAGAAACAATTTGTGATATCAATTTGAAAATTCATACACGTGTTTAAAATAAGGACTTCGTAACTTATACAACAATTTTCAAAAAAAAAAAATTAATGTAATTTTTTCCAAATTTTAATTAATTTTTTTCTTAAAATTTTCGTTATAATTGTATTTGAAAAATATTTTTTTCCTCTAAATTTCTTAAAAGTTAGTATAACTTCGAAAGTGAATATTTTTATATACCAAGTAAAATTAACTTTGTAAATTTTGATCAATTTCGTACTTTAGAATCCTGCGTGGGGTAAAATACTGATTTTCATATTTTTGAAAGATTGTCCAATTTATATTTCTTTATAACTTTTTAAATTTTTTTTCTCAAATTCTCTGAAAATTTGAGAAAGAAATAGGTATGATTATCACGTGGTAAAAATTTCGAATGATTGTTTTGTTTTATTTCTAAGTTAGATTGGTTTGAAGAAGGATGTTTTTTTCGAGTGCACGGATATATGTTAAGGGTACTGAGATGCCTTAATTAAATATAAGTATGAAGGCGCGATGGAAATCATAGTTTTCTACGTCCTAGGCAAAACTACAAATGAGTGTTTATTAACGTCGCCCTATAAAGCAACACGATTGCTAATGGCGACGGACATCGACCATGTGACGAGTACGATTCCTGAAATGGCACTCTCTATTCTATTATCACACCACTCCAACATTAGGACTTTACCATCGTTTGTTGAAGTTACGAAGTCCATCACTATATATAGTAGCACTCATGTAGCTTTATAGAGTGACGTTAATATACAAGAGAATCATAAATAGGTATACAGTTTCAATGTACTATAAATCCAGAACAACTAAGATGCTATACATTACCTGTTACAGAATTGTGTGCGGGATCCTTTTAAATTTTGTTAGAGACTCTTACAGACGTTAATTTTGTGAATCCTTAGGGTCACGGATCAAATCGATCCGGAAAATCCATTTCCTTCCAAACGCGAAATCAGAAAAGTGTGTAATACCCTTTATGAATCTCACTCTGCTTATTCATTCATTTATTAGCACTTTTTGTGTTATGATTAGTTTAGTCGTACAGATTTAAGAAAAAGTTGGATCAAAATAACTTTAATGAATTCAAAATTATTTTATCGCAAAAACCTTAAGAAGGATTTCATTTTAAAGTAATTTTTACCAACTATGTTTGCGAGAATATGCAGAACATCGTTGCTTTTTTTTTCCGCATTAGTTATCACAATAGCATTTTGCATTCTAAAAAAAGTCGACTTTCGTTACATACAGAGAGTTTCATATTATTCAAGAAATCAAATCTGATGATTTTTTAATAAATCTGTTTTAATTATACTTTAAGACACTTTAAATAGAAATTTATTTTTATTAGTTATTCTTATATTTCTATAAAAGGCACTAATTTTACACTAGTTTTACAAAAATTTAGGGTAATCGAGACGTTTTTAACCTTCAGAAAATCGATTTTTTAAAATTTTTATCTTTAAAAAAAAAAGGAAATTTAATGCTGATTCCAAAAATTTATAACATGTATAGGTTTAAAGTTTAATACCCGAGTAATTGCAGTTTTAAAATGTAAACAATAGCTATGGCGATAACAATAAACGTTTTTTTTGGGGGGGGGGTATTTGGAGAAAAGTACATCTGCAAACATTCTCTCACAGAAACATATTTTGTCAAGATTAAAAAACCGATTACAAACATATACATAATTTTTGAAACATATATTTAGAGACTTAACAGCAAAAGAACTTTTACTAAAATGTTTGCATTTGTGAACAAAAATAAAATTTGCAAATTGGTGTAATGGACGCAGTAATATGCTTTAATGAAGATGCACACGTAGGAACAAAAGTATTAAGAGAACTAAAAATAAATCCTGGAATTAACACTTATGAAGGCCTTCGAAAAATTGACAAAGTTAAAATTTGTGAAGCCACATGATAGTTTAAAAAAGCCAGCAAATAGGACAAGACTATTAAAAGACAAAATAAAAGAAAGAAGCATGCTTCAGAAGGGTTCATGCAAGATCAATACAAATCTGGAATGTTTTAAATGTCAAATTTTAGTAAGATGTACCATTTTATTTAGTTTTTTTTTCATATTACTCAAAATATATTTTTCTAGTTTTTAGGTATATCCGTCGAAAAATCTATCAATTATATTGTAGTGACACTTGGTATGAGCTCTTGTATAGTAATAATGCATTTAATGCTACTAATTTAGTTCCTAAAATGTTAATATTTTTATTTTTACTGCCAATTTTCTAAAAAAAAAATTTCCGTTTTTCTCAAAATTTTAAAAAATAAAGATTCAAATTTTTTAAAATAAATTTATAAGCAATGAAAAGAAAAACTAGTGCATTTAAATAAAGGTACAATTTTGTAACTAAAATAGCATGTTTTGAGGTTTTATATGTAATAAAAAGAAAAATACAGGTACCTAATCAACACCATGTATACATATGAAAACACCTTTTGAAGTGTACTTTTTCAAATTCTTATATTTCTAAAAATGTTGTACAATTTAAAATTTTTTTTGTATAGTATATTGAAAAAAGTATGTAGATTCTGTGACACATTTTTTTATTCATGGAATCTTTTTGTTTTTGAAATAAATGTTTCTTCGAAAATAGAAATTTCGCTTATTTTGCGTCATCGAGAACGTCCCGGTTGCCTTAATTACACATTCTCACATTCATACAAAACAACAATTAGAATTATAAGAATATTAATTCAGATTTCTTAGTAATTTGTTAAATATGAAATGAAAAGCGAGTTTATAAATGAGTATAAACATCATAATTTGAAATATTTTTTTGCTAATTATGACTTATATGTATCTAAGACGTATTTTTATCATACCTTCATTTCGAAAGAAATTATGAATAGTTTGTCCATCGTTGCAAATTTAAAAAATACTCTAGTAAGAAACAAATATATTGCTGGCCACACAAAATCCAACACCAAGAAGAATCAGAGACATCATCATGAAATTTATTTGTTAGAAAACGTGTGCAAAGATCAAACGATTAAAATTACAGCCTCTTGTGACGTGTGGATGATCACAAACTCAGAGTTAATGTAGCAACCATTGTTGACTATAATCGCTGCCACACGCCTCGGCATAGAATCAAAGCGACTTTGGATGTATTCATGGTGTGCAGCAGTCCATGCGACTTCCACATATTGCCAAAGTTGATCTAGTGTAGCAGAGGGTGGTGTATCCCGGGTGAGTCGTTTTGCAAACATGGAACACACGTTTTCGATTAGCGATAGATCGGGAGAACAATCAGGACAAGGAAGCAATTCAATTTGATAGTTACAGAAGAACTCTTGAACATTACGTATCACGTGTGGTCACGCATTATCCTATTGGAATATTTCTAATGGCAAGCGCTGAATGTATGAAAGGACCATGAGCCCCAACACCTCATAAATGTAGCCCTGGCTTTTAAGTGTACCAGCAATGTGTACTAGAGGGTTGCGGCAGTGAAATCAAATACCACCCCGAAACCATGATACCGGGTACAGGACCAGTGTGGTGATGCATAACACAACAGTTCAGCCACTTCTCATTACGGTGTCTCCGAACTGGAGTCCGACTATCGTGATATTGCAGGCAAAAGCGGGATTCGTCAGTAAACATGATGAAGTTCCAGTTCATTGTCCATGTCCGCCGTTTATCGCATCATTTATCGCCTCAAACACCTTCGGTATCATGTCAAGGATAAAGGAAACAACGGACGCCTTGTGGGCATTCCACTTTGCGGCAAACGGTGTCGAATGGTACGAATGGACACGGAATGATGCATAACAGATTGAATCTATTGTACTATGGGTTGTGATGTGGCTGCACGATCCATCCCTGCCATGCGCACAATCAGCCTGTCATCACGGACAGTGGTGCAACGAGGTGAGTGCGATCAGTACCTTTTGTTTATCTTTTTCTCACGCATCCTGTGATCACAGATCAGCATCACAAATGCTTGGTTTCGTCCAACACGTTGACTGATTTCTCTGAAGGATGATTCGCAATCCCTATAGGCTACTATTCTTCCTCGGTCAAATTCAGAAGCTTAGTCAAAAGCTGATCGATGTCTTCCACGAGGCATAGCTTACTCAAAATCCACATAAAAAACAATTGCCGTACTTCATATCTCCAATCTGTTCTCCACACCTATATAGTGCTTGCTGGTAGTGCTATGGTCTCCCATGATATGCGTCTGCGCATAATGCTAATAATTTGCATATTTAATCTCCGCCAAAGTATGATGTAAATTTCACAGGGTTTGTGCGTGCTTCCTTCAGGGTGTTGTATTTTGTAAGGCCAGCTGTATAGAATGAAAGTGTTATAATTATCTGAAAATAAATAGAAGGAGAAATTTCATATTGTAATGTATAAATATTAAATTTAAATTAAAAAAAAATCAACGTGCAACACTTATGGCGAAGTAAAATTTTTGTGAAACTTGAAATTCTGGTGAATATTAAAATGAATATTTTGAAATTTGAAGTGAATATTAAAAAAAACTTCGAACTAATCACCACTTGAGATCCTTCAGCGCGGGACCTCGTAATATTGAACCATGGTCAAGTGACAAGGATGCTAAGCAGGCCCCCTCCTCTTTTAAGTTCCACACCACAGCGACGGGAGGACGTTTGAGCATCGACTGATTTAACGTGCATGGTCTACACGGCAGGTCTTCAGTAGTACTAGGTCTCACCTATTCGAAGAGAGGTGGGAGACCCTGGGCCCTAGAGTGTTCTCCCTGTAAATTGGGGAAAAATTGAGCTAAAAAAACGTTCTGTAACCTGCATGGCGCTTAAGGGTACAGCCAATGACAGGCGTACATCTAGAACAGTGATTTCCAAAGTGGTCTATATAGACCCTAGGGGTCTATGACAGCATGCAGCGGGTCCACGTCAGCGAAAAAATAATTTGGGGGTCGATGCGTTATAAATGGGTGTCTACGATAGTGACTCTCAAGAAGAAAATTTAATCAAGCGGAAGCCAGATTTACCTGTTTAACAGATTTATTTACTGAATGTTGGGAACGAGATTGAATGTAAAGTTTAATTGCCTTTTTTTGGCAATCTTTAATAATGGAAAAACTTCTGTCAATAAAGTTCAATTCAGTCTAATTTAATGCTTTTGTAAACTGGAATACTAAATTTAATGAAGTTAATTTGCAGTTATAAAGACCATCGTTTCGACAATTTTTTGCTATTGTTAAGTTAAGAAGTATAATATTGGACGTCACGAATTTTCCTAGTTTCTCAATTTGTCACACACGATCTGCCAGGAAAAGGACGCTTTAACCTGCTTTAAATATTTAAATGCCCTTTATTCAGATATTGAAACTAGAGGTTTGAGAATGATTATATATATGGTAATACTACAGTAGGCAATTAATTAATATTATCATATTGAAATAAAAAGCAAATGTCATATTACAAGAGGAACTGATCGAAATAGGCACTAAGAAGATCTTAAAATAAAATTTAGAAACGGATATCATCAATTTTAGAAGCACCAGAATGTACGAAGCACCAGATTCTTCTCTCCTTTAAAAGCATTTGTTTGTTGTTCAGTTACTTTATGTAACAGTTATTTTAAGTATTAATTAAATTTTAATTTAATTAATTAACATGCGTGTCTTAAGGTTTAAACACTATACTTCACTACAGTTATAAAATTAAATATTTTAAAGTAAGTATAGCTGTATATACCAGCTGTTAAAAAGCCATTTAAGTTGATAAATTTGCATAAACTCATTATTTTGTAAGTTGGGGTCTACCCCAAACCGAAAAACAGGGCAAGGGGTCCATGAGATAAAAAAGTTTGAGAACCTCTGATCTAGAAGTTCAAACCGTCTCGGCTCTAGCAACTTTCCTTTCTTCCCTTCGGGAAGAACAAGATAACTACAACAACAGGATGTTCTGCTAATTTATTCATTAATTTCTTTAGATTCACAAAATAAAATGATTTATTCAGAAGAATAAAATATATAGTTGCTAAAATTAAACAAAATTAATAAATATATATATTTTTTCATAATTAAGAAATATTCCTGCTCTTTAATATTTTCACTTTAAACCAAACAAAAAAGAAAATGGATTTCCTCCATCAATCATCATCAAATCTCGCACAAGAAAAGCCTTAAAACGAAGGCAGCATCGTGAAATAAATATAATTATCTTCAAATTTTTTAAAAATATATGGGGATCTTGCTTCCGCTAGTAAACAACATAAATTCTTCTGATCTAGACTCCCGTATAGACTCCCGCGTGTTCTTCGGGGAATGGTGATGGTTTGTTAGAACGGATATTTGATTCCATAAAGCTCTTTTTACACATTTTTCGAAACTATAAGGTATATTTACTTAAAACCCAAATTTTCAAGGAAAAGTATTTTTACTAAATACTTAAACTGCCAGGTGAGTTGACCTTTCAATTCTTTAAGTTATTGAATTCTTCAATTTTACATTTGTAAAATAGATTAAGTTTTCAGTGCTGCTTAAATTTGTCTTTAGAAATACATCTAATACGTTAAAATTATAAATTATATTTTATGTTTGTTAAATATAAGCTGAATGCTATCATTATTTTTTAATGATAATTAAGTTGCGGTCACGTATTTTCAAAAATCTTAAAAGTTAGGGGTGGGGGGGGTTATCCCCCTGTGCACCTAACGGCAAACCAAGCACCCTTGTACAAGTTATAAAACTGTTTGTAGTCATTGCTCAAATTATAAAGTTATAATTTATATGTATTATATATAGTTCTAAAGTATTTGCAGCAAAGAATAAATTTATTTAAAAAAAAATATCCTGCTGCCATTTTTTGTAGCAAATCTTAACTATGTCAAAACTTTTTCCAGCACCACAAAATTTTTTTTTTATAAATAGAGAAATTATTTATATAAAACGCTATTTGCATTGATTTTAGAATAAAGATTATAATAATACTTATAACTGATCAAACATTTAATATTAAAAATGTAAATTTTAAAAAACGATGAATTAGAAATTTTTCTACTATATTTATTATCTTTCACTTAAAAATGAAACACTTTACACACTTTTGTGAAACCTCATTCCTTTATAAAAAAATTTGCAACTCCAAAGAATTATATCTAGTCAAAAATTGTTTATATTTTCAGATCTCAAAACAAAATTGGCACCCTTGAGACCCTTAATGTGGAATACATGGAAAGTTAATCAGATATGAAATTATAAAAATAACGCACCGTTGTTTATATTCAATAAAACAATATGAGGTGTAATTTTGCACACATGATTCACACAATTTTAAAAAATTAAATTTTTTTTAAAAAAAATTTAAAATTTTAAAATCCTACTCCTTTTGTATTTATTAATATTTTGACATGAAATTTTTTGTAAGATTTTTAAGGATGTTTTAAACAACTTTAGGGATCGATTTTACAATAACTTAATTGGTTTTGGAGGAAAAAAATAAAATGTTAATACATACAGCTAAAATTTAACGAAAAACCCAATATCTCCTACATTTCAATTTTTTTAAAAAAAAGTTTTCAGTTTATAGCAAAAAATGGATCCCTAATTTTGTTACAAGCATGATTTATAATACGCAGAGAAAAAATGAAAGTGATGGGTTAATAATTGTGGAAGGAGTAGCATTTTGAATGAACTATTGTATTGAAAAAACACAAGCTGAGAAAAACCATTTTAAAGTTTATACTTCTGAAAAAATTATTATTATAATCTTAAATAAATTTAAAATACCATTTTAAAACATTAGCTATACATTTTTCTTCAAAATAATTGCTTTTTCATATTAATTGAGCCCATATTTTCTATAAATGATACATTTTTAAACAGTAATAATTGCACATAAATATCAAGAAAACTCGAAGAAAACATTAAAATTTTTTTTTTCTGTTGTAACAGAAGTTTTAAAATCTTTTGCTTCACATAATATTTAAGTAATATATTTGTATGAAAAACATATGATGAAAAGAACTGAAATTATAAAATTATTAATATAAAATGCCTAAATTAAAAATATTTACATGCACACATTTTACAAAAAAAAAAAATACATTATTAAAATACCTCAGAAATATCCTGATTTATAAGAAACATCTTCCTTTTTTTAATTAATATTTCTCTTTTTAAAATAGCTTTTTTATCAATTTGTGTGCGTGCTGGTATTTGGTGTTTTTCCGTCTAAATAATCTTTTACGGGATTCGAGCATCACACCAAGACCATGCGAACATTTCCCCAAAGGTATATGTAATGCTTTTTGGGTCTCTCTCACAGTACGTAGAATCCCTTTGTTGAATTCACAAATTGCTTCCATTACGGCATATGTAACTCTGTCTTTACACACAAATATCTCCTTTGGACACTTTGACCAAATCATGTTGTACAAGCTTTCATTAGCATTTTGGGTTCCACAATTAACGCACCTTTCCAAAAGTTCCTTTGAAGCAAGCCGTTGATAAATAGAAAGGATATGTGGCAAAGCACTTTCATTAATTGGTGTCCCAACATTGCTGTTTATACAGACCTGGATTTTGTCCTTTTGCTTTTGCGGTCTGGTAAAAACACCACGAGTCTGCACCGATTGGACATTTCGAATGCTGAGGCTTTTGGTCTGTAGAAATGCTGTGATATAAAGTAGAATATATTGCTTTTTTCATGGCGGGAACATTGACTTTGTTTTTTAGTATAGCTTTTTGATAGTATAAAGTTAATTTTTTAATTGTTGACTCTTTTAATGTGCCGTGGCCTTTACCTCCTAATGAAATTCCACGGGCCCTCAATTCGTTGACAGCATTTCGTAGACCAGCACCCAACCTTTTGCTGACATGATTGATGCACTCCTCTTTTTTTTTATCTCAGTCTTATCCCCATACACATTTTTTTCTCTTAAATAGTTGAAGGTTTTACAATCCCCATCAGACAATAAGGTGCAATAACGAAATCCCAACGCTTGTGATCTTTCCCAGAGGATCAAGGCAGCCTCCATCGAACCGGAATGATTAACATCACTATCCTTCCTGCGTCCTTCAAACCAAATGTTATATTCTGCACTTGTGTGACTCTCCAAGTTCTCTTTTTGCTACAGAAAAATTGCGACATACCTTGCACATGACTTCAAAATCAATTACATAGCCTGTAAGTATATCAATAACACAAGCTATGCCAATCAAAGATGTATGTTTACGCGTCATCCAGCTACCATCAAATGAAACACTTATATCCTTAACGCGAACATCAGTTGGTGCTTCGTAAGCATTTCTCCCTTCACTGTGTACTTTTTCAGCAAATTCTCTGCTGCAATACCATAGGCTTTGTGAAGAAGTTTAATACATTTACTATAAGTTCTAGAGGAAAAAGGAGATATATTTACTGCCATGCAAAATTTTTCATTTGCAGAGTAACCTTTTCCAATATTAGAGAATGCTTGTGTGACACGTAAATTAATATCAGGAACGGTATTACCCTGCGTTTCATTGGACATTTCTACAGCACAAGAATTACAAGTTAAATTTAACATGTAGGAAAATCCTACCTTGTTTCCAAGAGCAAGCTTTAGAGTTTGCTTGTTACAGTCCGGGCATTTTAGTTTCATAAACATTTTGCTAATTTGTTCAAAATTCACAATAATGAAATTTCCAATTTCAGAATGTTCAGTTTTTTCAGGATAAGATAACTGCTCAATTATGATGTTAGTAACTAATTTGTTTTCTTCTGTGACACATGTATTCACAGCATCACTACACAAACGTTTGCTGTTCATTTGAGCAGAATGATTTCTACGTTTAACGCGTGGCCTTTTTAAGAGAAATCTTCAAGAGATAATAATAGGAAAGATAATATTGAAATCTCACCAGTTTCAGCAACAGTCTTTAGAAGACAGCAGTCAGTATAAGTCTTAAGTCTTATTTTTTCCCCAATGTAAAACGTAAATAAAACTAGCACGATAACAGCAAAACAAACGAAAGAAGCGCCAAAACAACAAATAGCTTGTAATAAAAGTTGCAGTCATCAAAAAGTACGATAAAGCATTGCAGTTATGGTTAAAATAAAGTAAAATTTATTTTTGAAAAGTAGTTGATAAAAATTAGTTTAAAATCACTGACACCTCTAAAAAGGGGGCGTGGTCGAATTTTTAAATTTGTTTGTTTACATTTTTCAAATGAAATCTTTTCCAACTTCCAATTTTCAGGCATACAAAAGTAATATATCAATCGTAAGGTAATCGTTCAAAGAATATAACTAAATAAAAAATAAAAAAAGAAACGATAAATGAGTCATTTTTGCGGTACCAAGTCCCCTTAATTTTTATAAAAACTGGAGCACTTTGTCTTAGTTATATGAAATTGCTTAAAAAAACAGTGAATATATTCACATAAGGGACTGTAAGTTTTTTAATAAAACAGTGATTGATAAACCTGAAGGTTAAAACACTTCTATTATTATACAGAACATACACCAAAAATTTCAGTTAATTATTTTGAAAATTTTCTTAGCAATCGCGCGCGCGCTGTCCCCTTTTGAGCATTTCGAGTAAAACGTTTTTTAAAGTTTGACATCATGCTTAAAGTAATGGCATCTGCTTTTACTAAAACACTTGTAGTTTTTGTTCTAGTAAACGGAAAATAATAAATTTGGTATTTTTATAAAGCTAATAAGATGGTTTATAAAATAAAACCATAAAAAACTTGTCAATTTTTGGCAAAATTCGCATTTTTAAGGTAGTTGGATACTTTAAAGACATTCTTGGCTAACATCAATTGAATCAGTTAAATTTCAGAAACAAATAACGCTCACGAACTTCACAGCACGCATATAGAACAACTCTAATTTGCAAGTTCTGAGTGGCTCTATTAGCGACACACTTTTGCATGAAAATATAATCGATGTCATTTTTCAGATGTATAAACATACCTACTAAATTTCCTTTATGTAACATAAATCTTTCTTGGTGTTGGTTTTTTTCGGCATCAGTGTAGGTAATTAATTCATTGCTTCAAAAGGTTTAAATTTTTTAAAAAAAAAAATCCTTTCCCGCGTAAAAAATATTTAATAATACTTAAAATTTCTATGTTGCTGCAACTTTTTAAAGCTAGCATGTCCATGTAAGGCAAACAAATGAAATTGGAAATAATAATTGAGTACTAGAGTGAGTAAAATCCTTCATAAAAGATTACTTGTTTTTTAGAACACATAGAAATGTTACTTTTTTAGGATATTTTAGTTCGTAAATTTGCCTGTATAAAAAATACTCCGATATTTAATTCTTTTTTAAACAATAACTTTTCTAGAGAAATCCATGAATGAATTTCATTGTCAGTAAGTTTCATAAAAGGGGGGGGGGATGATATTTATTTTCTGTGACAACTTGTTATATTTTGTATTTCCTTCTTTTGAAAACCATATATGACAAATAACACATATATTAACATAACATATCTGTTATCAAGAGTATTATATAAATTTCACATTATTTTAAAAAATTTCAAGTCATGCAGCGATTTTTGATGGTAATGTCCCATACGGAACAACATTTTGCTCGAGATTTATTTTATATTAATTATGATATCATTATTCGAGGTTAACGTAAAAGTGAATTTTAAATTGATGTTGTCTTAGAAAACAATAGGATTTTTAGAAGCAGATTTCGAATTCTTGAAACACGATCAATTGATAAAGGCAGCATTTGATTGGAATTTTTCTCTTCTAACACTTTATCCTCACATCACACTTAAAATTAAAGGTCCATTTCCCTTTAATGTAAGGGCGGTGCCAGCCTAGTTGTCATGGCCACGAACTCGTGTGGGGTGTGTCGTGACTGCGAGCTCTAAAGCCATTGAAGACCTGCCGTGTAAAAGAGCTGATGCATTTTAAATCTTTCGTGGCTCAAAGCCCTAAATTTAGCTTGATGTGAAAGTTAGAAGAATGGGATGCCAGCTTGGATGTTGTCCTTGTCAATTGATCATGGTTCAACATTATAAGATCCATACCCGTGAGCCCTCATGTTACTTCATAGTGAGTCACTAATAAATACTCACTCATTCATAGAACGCAAAAAAGTTCCAACTGTTCCCCCATGATGTGTCTTAATGGAATCGAAGATGCATTTGTACATTAATATGAGATATTTTTTGTTATTTACGTATTGTTAAGGAAGGAAGATGTTTTATTTAATCTCTTTCATTATTAGCACTTTGAAGCTACAATAGAACTATTTGAAGGCGAGGGAGAAGTCTATAAATTCATATTTTTGATTAAACTGCTTTGTTTTATAACTCCATTAAGGGTTAAAAATTACAAAATACGTCACCAAGAGCCCTCGCGCTGCTTCAGAATGGGACTTGAATAAAAATTAAATCAAATTATATAAATCTTTTAAGACATCTGACTACGTTCGGAAAAGTGATTTTGCAAAAGCGTACAAACGAATTCTTTTTTAAATTTTTAATGTCACTTTTAGATTAGAATACACTTATAAAATTGTTTTAAGAATATTATTACAATAAAAAATTATTTAAATGCAATATTTTGGCAAAAACATGAACTTAGAATTACCTTATTTCAAAACATTCTCCTTTCATGAAAAATTCATCTATAATAATAATATTTTGCTTATATGTAGCTAAGATTTCTCCAGAGGGACTGAACTATGAGTTTTGAAAGATTTGCATTATTTTCAGTTACTACAAATTGAAATAATTATCGGCGTTTTCTGTTAACATTTCTTCACTTTGATGTAATAAAATATGTAGATAAATCCACTTCTAATTTATATATTTCAAAAATCCTTGTTCAGGCTGTATACAGAGGTTTAAGCTACATAAATAATGCAAAATATTATTATTACCGAAGCATTTTTCATAAAAGAAGAATATTTGGAAAATAAATAACTCTATGTTTATTTTTTACAAAATATTGCTTCTAAATCATTTTCAATAGTAATAATATTCTTAAAACAATTTTATACGTGTATTCTGATCTAAGTGATCCTAAATATTAAAAAGTATTCATTTGTACGAATTTTTGAAAAATTACGGTTACGAACGTAGTCGGATACTTAAAGATTCTTTTACTGTTTATTTGAAAATCTATAGCATTATTATACTTAAGATATCCGAATACTTGCGACAACTTAAAAAAAATGGAGATATGGGGATTTTTTTTGTAGTTTTTAGATTTGTTTAGTACATTTTAAAAAAAATACAAAATTAAGAAGAAAAAAGAAATTATTCATACTAAAATGGGAAAAAAATTAGTAAAAATGTACAAAAATT
>BMAO01026435.1:0-10096 GCA_019973975.1 Trichonephila clavata | reverse complement strand
GATTTGTCACCTGTTAATGTTTTAAAGTATATTTATGCAAAGAATTTTATCGATACATTTCCGAATATTGCGATAGCTTTACGGATTTCTTTAACCCTGCCAGTTTCGGTGGCTACTGGAGAACGAAGTTTTCAAAACTTAAAATTATAAAAAAAACTACATGCGATCTACTATGGCGCAGGAGAGATTATCGGACTTGTCAATTATATCCACAGAGAGCGAAATTTTGGATAAATTAAATATAAAGGAATTGATACGAGCATTTGTAGCTGCTAAAGCTAGGAGAATCAATATTTGAACATATTTTCTATTTTTTATATTTTACTTTAAAAATTCATATCATTTTTGCTTTGTTTTGTTTTTAAAAATTTATAAAATAATAATAAAAAAAAACAATAAGACAAACGTGTTTTAATATTATAATTTTAAAGCTTTTCAGTTCGAAAGTCAAATTTCGAATACTATAAAAGAGTATTTCACATATAATTTGTAGCACTTTATAAGAATGTAACAGAACCTCATAAAGGGGCGCCGAATTACAACTTGAACAAGGGCGCCTAATACCCACGCGGCGGCCCTGTGTAAATACCTTAATAAAAACAAATTAAAATAATATGCTGGTGATTTTCTTTTAGAAGCTACACCATAATTGGATGTAAAATATTTAAATCTCAAGGGAATTTCCTGTTTTTCTCATGATCAGAGATAGCCTGTGAGGTCTAGAAACAATAGTTTTCATCAAATTGCTAGTTGCCAAGGTACCGGAATCACATGGCAGGCATGTTATGAGTTCGAGACTAGTACCGCTGAAGACCCTCCATGTAGGGGAGCGATGCATGTTAAATCTGTCGAGAGCTCAAACGTTCTCCAGTATGTGTGGTGTGATAGTTAGGAGAGGTGGTGACAGCTCAGATATCGTCCTCGTCACTTGACCTTGGTTCAAAATTACGAGGTCCATCGACAAAATTTCTCGTGCAGCTGAACAGTGCGACGTTAATATTCACTCACTATTCATCTAATTGCAGAGAAATTAATTTGCCTCATCAAGAACTAATATTTACATAGATTTAACTGGATAAAAACCACTGTTGCCAAATTGCCCAGGCTAAATTGGTTGAGAGAATTCCTTTTCAAATAGGGTTTTAGCATAAATGATTTTGCAAAAAATCCTGATGTGGTGGGAAAAAATGTTGGTCATTTTCGAAATTAGCACACTAAATAATATAAAAACCACTGAAAGCCTCTTTTGTACTTCTCCAAAACTTTAATTTTGTAGCTCTGTGTAATTAATAGAGTGTCTATTAAGAGTACACTCTATTATTAATACAGTCTATTAATTACACTCTTTTGTACACGGCGCTGCTCTGTGATAGAGACTCTATCATAGAGCGGCGCCGATGGGCATAGATCATTTATACAAACGTAGTGGCACTATTTTTGTAGCCATTTATTTTTGTGTAATAATAATTCTAAGTTACAATATTATACTGATTTGGTGCTGTGTGTTGTCCTATGCATAATACCTGGAATTAAAAGATACCTGGGGACCTGTTTATTAGTTTCAAGTAAAAAGTAAGTGCAAATACACATTTCTAAATTATTTAAGTATGAAGACACGGAGTAGGATTATTCATGTAGGTTCGTGGCCTAAATCGCTAAGTAATAATTTTATTGATTATATCCCTTCACATGACATGCGTTACTTTCAAAATAAAGATCCAAACAGTATAACTAAAGAAAATAAAGAATATATCCAATACTAAGAGAATATAAAGAACAAAAGAGATCATTTTCTAATAATCACTTCACTAAAAAACTTAAAAATGGCCAAGTGCTGGAATGATCTTTTGGCTTTGTTATTCAACTAATATTGGTAGTGTTTTTTGTTTGACTTGCAAACTTTTTTCTGAAACAAATTCTTAATACACAACCAACTTTTCTGACTGGAAACACGTAACAAGTTGCTTAGAAAATCATGAAAATTCTATTGAACATATAAATTCAATGTTAGTTTGGTTGACACGAAAAGAAAATAAGTCTTTTTTAGATAAACAATAACAGCAGCAACTAAGACGAGATATAGATTACCACAATGTCCTCAAACGTGTTATTGCGGTAGTAAAGTATTTGGCTACAAGATGTTTAGCATTTAGAACAGGGGTACTCAAACTTTTTTACGCTGGGTCACATACATCTGACATGTATTTTACGCGGGCCGCAACATGAGGATTAATAGAGAGGGGGACGCTATAAGGTCAAGGACATTTAAAATGTGAAAAATTGGTCAAAATATAAAATCTCATAAGTTGGGATCTTATTTTAAAACTATACAAAACTCTATCAAACAAAACTCACAAAATATAGGTTTCATTCACTTTTTACCCAGTTACGGGGGAATTTTTCAATTTCCGTTAATCAATGATCTCTAGCCCCTTGTCTGCATTCTACTGCCATAAAAACAAAGCTTCCAAGTACTTCAATAATTTGATTTTTTTCTTTTGACAAAGCCTTGCATATTTTTATTTCAGATATTAATTTATCAAACGCAGGATGGTAGCAACGAGTTTTTATTGAACTACAGACTGAAATCAGTATTATCTGTATAAACTGTCAGTTCTTACTGCGCATTTTTTTTTCTCCAAATTTATTCAAATATTTTTTGATTTTATAAAAAAAAAAATATCTGAACAAATAACTGAATTCATCAAAGAGTACATCGGAAGCATTTAAGAAGCACTCTAACAATTTGTGTAATATAATCCTTAAGTTTATCATTAACAATTTCATATGTGTTTGTCAATATATATAATGTATTAAATTTTATGGGATGCTTTTGTTACCTTTGCGTTTTTGTGACATTACCACCTGCAAAATATTTATTGCTGTTTCACAGTTTTTTTTTTTAAGAAAACCAATTTATCTCGTCTTTAAACGGATCTTTAAGAATAAGAACCATTGAAAGATTTGTGTTTAGTAGAACAGTGATGAGCAAAATTATATATTTTATATATAACATTTTCACGACAAATCAAGCAAGTTGTTGATCCATGTTTTTCTTTTCTACGAAATAGTTAAGATCCCAATCGTCTTGAAACAGCAAATATTTTTTACACATGAGGGTTAGTTAAAAATTAGTTACACCTATAAAATGGTCGCTGCTGCATTGTTATTTGTTATCACTAACCATTACAATAACAAATAGGAAAAAAAACTATTTCACTATTTGTACCAGAACGACATCGATAGCAAAATTGATAGGTTTGATTGCTTGATTGATACTCGCTAAATTTTTAATACATTATTCCTAAATAATTGAATTTGTTATTTTAACGGACCTAGACCGGGTCACTCAGAATGGTCGAGTGGGATACATGCAGCCCATGGGCCACAGGTTGAGTATCACTGATTTAGAGGTACCGAGGAAGTTTTTGGTTCTCCTCATAATGGTAATTTTATGGGTACCCTGAAACTGCTAGCAGAGTACGACTCATTCATTCGTGAATATATTGAACTGCGAGAATTACTGCGAATCGTTCGTATCAAAAACAATATATGAGCAAATAGTTGAGATCGTGGGTAAGAAAATCATTCAACAATTATATAACTCAAATAAATAACAATGACACAAAGTACTATACAATAGTGATGGATTCAACAGCAGATTGGTCCCACAATGACTAACTTGCTATTATACTACTATAATGTTTTCGTGGGAAAATATATGAAAGATGTGTCTCATTAATTAAGATTACTAGTTACACAGGTTTATATTTAATTACCTACAAGAATTTTTAGAAACAAATGGACTGCTATTGGATAATTGTAGGGGACAGTCATATGACAACGCTGCCAATATGTCCGGTTCATATAATGGTGTTCAAGCTCTTCTAAAAGAAAAAAAATAAATAAATTTGCTAATTATAGGCCGTGTACTGCATATTCTCTTTATCTAGTTGTGCAGAATCAGTTAAGGTTGCAACTGAAATCGTGAACTTCTTTGGTTTAGTGCAACAAATATATGTTTGCTTTTCTACTTCGACCTATAGGTAGAAACTTCTAAATCGTGAACTTAAACTGAAATTTACCTTAAAAAGATTAAGTCAGACCAGATGGTCTTGTCACTACGATCCCTTTGAAGCATCAACTGATAAATATTGTAATATCATGAATATTCTTAAGACATTTAGAGACAATGAAAATGAGAAAATTGATTTTAAAAAAGAGGCAACAAATTTATTTACTAAATTAACATAACTCGAAACTGCCATTTTAATTATATTTTGGGAAGAAATTTTAGAAAGATTTAATCCAGTTAACAAAAAATAACAGATTCTTGGGGTTTGGACTACTGTGAAGGGAATAAAATCATTATGTCCTTAAAAACGTTTATAAGCAATGTACGACATGTGAATCAGATCAAAAATGAAAGAAGTATCAAGACGCAACCAAAAAATTAAGTTCTACTGTAGAAACAGAATATAGCGATGTAAACTACAGACGGGTTATTTCAAAATTTTCAGATAAATTCACAGAAAAAACTGTGTATGAGACAGAAAAATTTAAAAGAGACACGATTATTGTAGCGTTAGATAAGGTAATCCTTGATTTAAGTAGAAGTAAAGTATATATATGCAGAATATAGTAAGAAATAAAAGTTTTTGATGGATTTGCAAGACCAAAGTAAGGAGAACGTCGACCTGGAGAGTGTACGCGCTATTACTGATTATTATTCAGATGATATAGACCAATTTAGTAAATGAATGTGTTCAATTAAAAACTTATCTAAAACTGAGCTAGAGTCTTATACTTGTAGTGATATATTCAATTTAATTTTTGAAAAGAAACTAGTTCAGGTTTTTCCAAATTTGTATATCATTTTAAAGATTTTTCTAACAATCCGTATTACTAGCTGTGAAGCGGAGCTTGCGTTCTCTAAAATGCCCTACATAGAAAGATATAATAGAATACTAGACTTAATTTTTATCACTTCTTTCTATTAATATGGATCTCACCAAAGACTTAAAATGTGATGAGCAAACAAAATATTCAGCATAAAAATGTAGAAAAGTTTTTTTTTCTTGTAAATTATGTTATTGCTTATAACTTATTTAAATTGTTTAGGGGGAAAAACTTTAAGTTTAGTATAATTTAATTTCTTCCACTCAATAATTTTTTAGGAAAAAAGCAAAATTTTTAATTATTTAGGGGCCCCAGATATCGTTAGCCCAGGGCCCCCAAAGGTCACGGTCCGGCCCTGTTCTCTGGCGTCGAGCTGTAACGATTTTAACTTTATCGACATCTGATAAATCAGTTACTTTTCCATTATGTCGCTAAACACTACGAGTGGAAAGACGATAGGCGATGTATATACTCCAGTATCAACTGTGCGTGATTTTGTCCCCGGGCAGCGCTTTAGATGAGGGATGTTGAAGGTAAAAGGAAAATCATTACCCACATTTTGTTGGTCTTAAAAGTCAAGACATTGCATTAGAAAAAACCAGTGGCGTAAGGTACACCCACGCATCACGGATGACCAACCCAGTGCCAATTTAAACTCATTTTGGGCGCTGAAGATCTACATGCCCTCTTAGCAATGGAGGATCGAAATTTTTAAGCAGAAAATCTGATTAAGTCCTGCTTATCCGGGTGCCCAATGGATAAACCGGCACAGCCGAAACCTATCCTATCTTATGGTTTAACAGACCTTTGTAAGATCCGGCTTGATTTGCAGGGGGCCCGAAAATTATCCTTTTCGCCACTGGTAAAAACGTATCAAGAAATATTTGTGTCGAAAAAATTCATCAAGTTATTTTTTAAAAAGATGGAAAAGTGAAAATTTTTTCCAATTTAAAAGCAAGAAGTATTTAAATAGTTTCAGCGAAAATTTTAAAGCATATAATTTCTTAGAAATGATTGCATTATAATTTTGTTTGCCATTTGTAAACTGTCATAAGATAGCTCTTTGTATTACAGCGTGTAAAAACATGTTTTCAACTTGAAATATGTTTGGATTGATGTAGTTCACACACACACACATGTATTTTAATTTCAATGATTTCCTATCATTGTCGCGGCAAGGGGTGATGGTGGATGTGGTACTTAAGGTGTATTCGTTTTCATACAAATCTCATTTATTCTCAGTTTAAAAATAAAGTATTCTCCTCCGGTAAATTTTTTTTTTTTTTTACTTGCAACAAATTTTTTTATCTGAACAGAATCAGCTATTTCTGCCATAAGATCATTTAATACCTTTTTTAAAGAATACATTCAGAAAATTAATAAATTTTTTTTCAGTAATAAAAAAAATTGCATACTAAGCAAATAGTGCAAAATAAATCCACAGAAGTTGAAAAACAGTATTTATTTAAGTAAGGGAGAGAGAGAAGTTTCATCATATCGTATTAAATTATTCCCCATTGAGGAAATAAAGAGGGGGGGGGGACCCTTTTAAGTTACAAAGAAAAAAATAGAGTGATTAGAATAAAAAATAAATAAATAAAATAAAAAATTCTGTTCTAAGAAAGGAACTAACAAATATCAGAACAGTTCCAACTCATTATTTATGGATTTCAAATATCAACCTTTCGTACTGTAGCAATGCTATTAGGAATGATGTAGTAATTCCCCCCCCCCTGCATATGCGATAACGCTTCCTATGAACTAACTTATAAAAAGAAACAAATATTTATTTTGGAATAAAAATTCATCAGTGATCAGTTTGAGAACAAAAACTAAAGTTAAAAAATATCATAAAACAGATAATCATAAATACTCAATCTTCGCTCTAAGGAAAAGGGAATTTTCCCTTCCGTTAGAATGCTATTGCGAAAACAGAGAGCCACGTTTCGTTGGAAAGTCGCCAACTCCCCTCTTTCATTCATAATATTTAAGTTATTTCAGCGTCTGGTAGCGGTCAGATGGAAGCATGTGAACTATTCTTCTGCGGTATGTAATAATTTTGTTGCTCACATAATTTTGTAAGATGTTTTGCAATGCTGATAGTTGGTACTCGTCTCTTTTTAGAGCATTATAAATTTTAATAAACCTGAGGGTTTTTTTTAATGTGGATTTAGTTTTATTTATGTTTTGTACTGAATGGAATAAAAGTCTTGTTTTATTTGCACTGTATTTAAATCGAGTGACAATCACTGATATTAAAATTAGGAAAATGTTCATCAGATTCCGCGGTCTTTCAAACCCCCCAAATTTTGTCAAACGACCGGTTTTGTTATTGTTTTACCTAAACTAGGTATATATTCAAATTTTTTAATACTCCCTTAGTGAAATCACTATTATTTGCGACAAAATTAATAACATTTCTCTAGTATTAACCAAATAATAAGTCTGGATTTTCTGATGTATCTAAAAGTATGCGAGTTATTTTAAGCATTTATTTCTCGTATGTAGTATACATTAATTCCATAGTTTATTTTTTGAATGTTGTTTGTGTTTAACAGTATGTTTTCATACTACTGAAGTTATTTTAGGAAAGAATTTAGGTTTATTATTTTTCTAAGTTTATTACATTGATTACTTTTATTGCACTTTTTACAAATTTGACGTAATGTTACGTATAGTTGTAATTAAAAAACTCTTTTTTTTCTTAATTTTTTCAAAATGAAATAGAGTATATGTTGATATATAAGCACTTGTAAGTTTTCAAAAACATTTTACTTCAATTTTATTGTAGTAAATATCTTATGTAGTTTATTCGTATTCTGTTGACGATGTATTAAGGTGTTAAATATATTTTGACTGTTTTTCTTTCTGTGTTCCAGAACTTTTCGAAATTGTACAATTTCGTACAAAATCATAATTTTGTATTCTTTTTATAAATTACATTTATTTTTAAAAACTTATTTTAATAACTAGTCTGCATTCTGGGAAATATGGCTGAACCACAATTAAGTTATTAAAAATGGAGAAATGTGAAAGACCTTCCCTTTTCTCTTAATATGATTGCTGAATCATTTTTGTTCCTTAATAAAAAAATTTTTTTCAAACAAATTAAGAGAAATTAAGTTAAATATTGTGTATGTAATATATAAACTACATATTTATCTGGTTAAGCATTTTTTTTTAAATGAGCGTTTTCTTATACAGATTTTTAATTAGTGTCTGCTGCCAGTGAAGGAGTTAAATTTTGTGTTGATTAGGAACGAAGCTACATTTTTTGTGCATTTTTATTTTAGATTTGTGTAAATAATTTGAAGAAATATTCGAAATATTGTAATTTTTCTTTAAATATTTTTAAATATCTGTGCTATTGTTTTAACTCCTAGAAAAATGATTTGACAAGCTCTTGTGCACACACAGATATTTAAATTTAAAAGTATCTCTAAATTTTGATTTTGATTCTTATGAAGTAGAACTATTATATGTTGAAAGAAATGAGGTAAATAAAAACAAGTCTTCATACGAAAATAATAATTAAATTTTTCAATATTTTTTTTTCTTTTTCATATTATAGAACTTTTTTTCACTTTAGTTCGGACGCCTTATAATCCATGATACTAATCGTTTTGTTGAACTTCTGTTCTCAGAACATACAAGCATTGATCTCTTAATCATCTTCCATGGAAAGATTGATTTCCGTTTGCTGTCTTGATAGTATCTCTCCCGTTATTTAAGCATTGCTTATTTGTGGTAAATTAGTGTTTTTAATTATACAAACATACATTTACATAAAGTCAAATCATTTTTAGCTACGCTTATATTTATTTTTTATGCCTAGAGCATTCTGTTTAATAATTGTAATGTCCAAAAAACGTTTGGTAATGAGAATTAATTGTATAGCTTTCAAAAGTTAGATTTGAAATGAATTTTTGAATGTAGGTTTATCAAGTAGTGTTTGTTACCTGGAATTTGTAAGGATTTGATATACTTTACTGAGGTGATACTGAATAATTTTACCATGATTTTGGATTTGTGGATTTAAGTTTTGATTTTAGCGATGAGTTTGATCATAAATTTTTTATGCTCCGTTATCGTTTTGTTCCCATAATTTCAAGTGTAGTGGAAATAGGAACGTCTTATGACTCATTAAGGCCCTGGGACCCTTTGAAAAAGTGGGCCCTACTTGAGATCTTGATAAGTAGACTGTACATAGTATTCATTGTCAAATACTCGTTCAAATAGTAATTTAAAGCAAATGTGCACGCGACACGACTTACAATCTCAAAAACCTAGGCATGAACTGTCTCGACCGATGGTCACATTTTGACTAAATGAGTTGAATAAATGATTATGGTATTCAGCGTATGCCCAGTCATGGAGAACGGTCATCACATAATTATACAATCTTAAAACTTTTGCCAGTTGACATGCAGTTTAAAATTCCCTGTTTTTCGCGGAGAATGTGTACAGGAAAAATGTTCAACCATAAAAATTATCCGAATCGTTATTATATGACTGAGTAGAGAACGAAACGAAGCCCCCCGCGAAGGATGAGGCTCTGGGACAGGGCCCAGTTCGCCCATACATTAAGATGTCCCTGAGTAGAAATATTTTAATCGCTTTATACAAAACAGTTTCTTCTTCTTTTTTTTAATCTATTAGAAATTTTTTTTGAAGTAGTATTCCCAGAAATCTTGGATTATCCAACTGCAGAATATAAGAAATTTTTGATTTTCTTGCCTGTAAAGCAACAGAATCGTGTTTGTGCTGTTTAAATAACCTTTTTTATGTAATTTCTTCATGTTTGAAGCCAGTTTTTCCCAAGTTCTCTCATATGTCGATCAGTATTTTGTTTTACGAATTCATATATCTGCTTCGTTTTTATCGCTGTTATTTTATCACGAACTGAAGACTCAAAAACGAGTACATTATTTCCACATCAAACATTGCAAAAGCTGAAAAACAGGCTTAGTTTTTTTTTCTTTCGACTCTACTACTATAATTTTCCATTAATCAGGTGTTTCCCCTCTGCCTCTTTAATTAGAAATCATAATTGAAGCAATTGTTTCAATCAATTTACCTATTTTGATTGACACTTGACACTCTTTAGAACAGAATTTACTTCAATATGTTTCTTTATAGCAGCACTACATTTATGTTTCCACTGTGGTAAAAAATAAGCGATTGATTTAAAATAATT
>BMAO01026434.1:0-19243 GCA_019973975.1 Trichonephila clavata | reverse complement strand
CTACGATTTGGCGTTTTTTTTTTAATGCGGAAAGAAATTTTGTTATAATAATCGTTACATTATTGCTTAAGTTTATAAAATAAAGTTTATTAATTATAAAGTTTATTCTTCAACGCCTGAATGAATATATAACAACATAAAACCTTTTGCGTGTAAGTTAGAACATTTACCGCGATTGGTACTCGAGATCTGCTTGTTATAGTTTTTAAATTACAGAGCACAGTCGAACGTGAAAATAAGATTCAAAATATTGAATTAAGCTTTTAAAATCTCCTTCACCTAAAACAAAAAAAAATGTTTTGTGTAAAAGACGAAAACTGTTTGGATCGAAAAGAAAGCACCATGTTCCTTCCTAAGATTCTATCTCGTGTTTTCGTGTTGTCTCTGTTGCTCTTATGTTTTACGAATGTCTTGTTTCTGTGTAATGTGTGCCATTTCTAAAATATAATCATTAATAAATATATCTGGGATCAATATGTTACCCTAAATCAGGAGTGGGCAGACTTTTCCAGGGTATGGGCTACTTCTAATTTTTTCAAGGTGTAGCGGTCCACTCAGTATCAGTGGCACACAAAAAGGGGGGGAGGAGTCCACAGGTCCGGGCCCTCCTCCAAAGCCCATGATTTTTTTCGATCGATTATAACCCAATGTATGTAGTACGTAAAATTTAATTAAGTATTTGTTATTAATAATTTTTGTATTAATTGAAACTATAGTTATTTATTCAATAATTTATTTCTTACTGTTCCTTGTTCCAGGCAATCAAAAAAATGAATATATATATATATATTTGGCAGCGTATTGGGGTAGGATGTAAGAATGGTAGACATTCGACTCTGGACCACTACGCCGCGGCCCCTTTGAAAAATTCACGAGTGCGCCCACTGCCCAGGGTCGTAGGTGTGGTGAGGTAAGAAAAAGTCAACAATATTTATTATAACTTAATAATAAATACTGAATATGTACTAACCTAATAAAATGAAAAACTCACTTTTTTGAAAACGCGTTTAAAGCAAAACAAAATACAAACATTGTAATAGCTTGAAATCAAATGATGCATTTACTATCAAATAATTCAAAATACATTAAAAATAAAACATTTTCATCTAAGGTTATTTCTTTAATTACAGTCAGTAGAAGACTCAGTTTGCGTACTGTCAGCCAATCTTGAATATTTCCGTAAACAATTACTACCAGCTAATTTTCAGGAGGTCACTCCAAATTGTCTTGGCGGTCCACCGGTCGATCGACGCCCATCCCAGCCCTAAATCATTGTGGAAACGACTACGAACAATGAAAATTAATATAAACTTTTCAAGTTTTTTTTCAAAAACAAAACATTTATTAAAGTTTTGGAAAATAATCTGATATTTTTCTTTGCATTATCTTTTTCAGCATCAAATTATCCACAAATTGTCCAATGCCGTCCATTTTTTAAAAATTTATTTCACCATTGGAATGTGCGTTTGAACAACTGCGCATATTTTCCATAACGTTTTTACATTTCATGTCATTTTCGTCGCCGGAATCTGCATCAATGATATATTTCGAGCTTTGAACAAACTCCAAATTGTTTTTGTCTGCAATAATTGGGGCAGTACACGCAATATCATCCTCTACTGCAATGAATTATTTCGATAATACAACAGGACAGTCCAATCCGGTTGGTGTTTTCCGGATTTTGTTCATTCCCAGAAGGGAAATATTTTCGTATTAATCGATTTTCTTTTCGTGTTAACAGAAAAAATGCATGAAAATACAGAGTAGTTTGTCGGGACCATTGTATTATTTCGTGTTAACCGATATTTTGCCTTAAGCGTTTTCGCGTTAAACGTATTTTTTTTGTATATTCAGAAAAGGTTAAAACGCAAGAGCAAGTCTAGGGATAGTTATATAATTTACTGCTTGTGAATAATCCATATTGTCTTTCAACTACAACAGTAAATTATATTAAGGTATCCGACTACTTGCGGATATGGAGATATGGGGATTTTTTGTGGTTTTTAGATTTGTTTTGTACATTTTAAGAAAAATGTGCTAAAATTAAGAAGCTTAAAAGAAATTATTATTACTAAAATGGTTAAAAATTTACAAAAAATAATATAAACGCGGCCCATTCTGTACCAAAACTTTATGAACAAATTTTAAAATTTTCAACTCTGATGTGTTGTTGTGTTATTCATGTTTGAAATGACCTACAGGATAAGAGATATTTTAATTTTTACAAAAACTAGAGAACTTTATTTTAGTTATTATATGAAATTGCTTTAAAAAACAGTGATTATATTCCCATAAGGGACTGTAAATTTTGTAATAAAACAGTGATTGATAAATCTGAAAGTTAAAACACTTCTACTATTATGCAGAACATACACGAAAAAATTCAGTTAATTATTTTCGAAACATTTTGAGCGATCACTGGCTATGTTTGAGCATTTTTTTTTTAAAAAAAACATATTTTCAGAAAAACGCATTTTAAAGTATGACATCTTGCTTAAAGTAATGGCATCTGCTTTTACTAAAACAGTTGTAGTTTTTGTTCTAGTGAACGAAAAATAATTAACTTGGTACTTTTATAAAGCTAATTCGATAGTCTATAAAATAAAATCATAAAAAGTTGTCAACTTTTGGCAAAATGCAGAATTTTAGGGTAGTCGGATACCTTAAATGTAGTACCAGAAAAATGGAACAAAAAATGTTGTCCATATTTTCTAATCCAAATGAATAACAAAACAACGATACTCATTCTAGTGTATAATAAACGAATATATTGTTTATACTACCATATGCACACAAAATACATACAAAAGAAAGGGATATTTCAAAAGATATTCTCTTAAAAAAAAGGATTCTTCAAATTCCCGATAACAGACTGCTACAATACTGTCACGACACAGTATCCCGTTTAAGAACAAGAACAAACAAAATGTTTCATGGTATGTATCACTTGGTCGCCAGCACCTATTTTTCAAAAATGTCAGAAGAATACATTGGTGCTAACAATAGACTATTTTAACAAGCGTCGAGTTACTTGTACCCGGTACTATCAAGGCTTCAATAAGAGGAAGAGTTTGACCCGAGTTTTAGACGTCGCGCTTCAAGTGTCATGTCATACGCGCTTCATTGTATAAAGCTCTTATTCTATTATTCACGATGAGATTGTTGTCTTGGCAAAACTTCTTCAGTTACATTCAGTGATAATGGCGATATCTTGAGATACCCAGATTGATAAAGATAAACTAGTATTTCCTAGTTGGGAGTGTGGTTTATTTCTTCGCGGCAATTTCTTCATCCACAGAATGATGTTTTAATGGAATTCCTCGCCGAAAAAGAAGTTTGTCACAAAAAATATTTCAGATTTATATCTAACGGGAAAAATCTGGTTGAAAGTAGAATAATATATATATTTTTTAAAATCCTAAATACAATCAAATATTTTTTACTATGAAAGAAATGCTCTACGTTTGTAGAAATTCGCGATCAGAAAAACAAATTAGAAAGAAATTATTTTATGGGTGAAATTTGAAGCGAATTTTTGTTTTATTTAGCATGCAGTATTTAACAATACTGCATGCTAAATACTGCATTTTTGTCCCCTTTATCTACTGACGGTACTTGTAAATACCACTCACTTTAAAATTACGTAGAATAACCATTTTTACGAATACTCTGACGATACTTAGCAGGAATATTCTTATAAATTTACTCTTCTAGATATATGGCAGCACGGGTTCTATGATGAGTATTTTAGCGGGGAAGGCGAACAGTTTTATTGCAGAAGTTGCGTTTTCAGCTGACATTTTGATCGGATTGCGAATATTGTCATTTTTGTTCCCAAAAAGTAGTTAATGTTAAAGTTAAATGTCTTATTTTTTGTATGTTAATGAAGACCTTAGAAAACGATTTCACTATTTTAAGGGAACAGTGTATATAATTAATTTTACAGTTAAATATCTTTCATTAATTAATTAGCTCTAACGGATTAAATTTCTCAAAGTTGAATATTTTTTTATGTATATCCTTAATTTTCAATGTAGTGATTCTAAAAAAATATATTGCATGAAAAAAACTTCAGTAAATCTTAATAAAGGTTAAAGGCATATATAAAACATATATAATTTTCAACGCCTAGAAATTTATGAAAGAACAATGAAAAAAATCAATAGTTGACAATGTATAATTGAGAATGGATAATCAAGAATGAATAGATAAGAATCAAGATGAAGTATAGTTTTATCCTTAAATCTTTTTCGTTTTACTATTTCCTATTAAATGGAAAATTTAGAAAGGTTTTAAGTCATACTTAAGAGGTACCCCAAAAATAATCATGCTTGTTGCTTCACGAATATTTTCAAAACAAAGTAAGTATTCTTTCCGATTAAAGTTTTAAAAAAAGTTAAATCAGTTGGACTATCAGGTTCAGGGTGAATTATGCATTTTCCTTTCTTTTTGCTTTAAAAACTGTTATCCTATGTATTTTGTGAACAATTGTTAAATTATAAGGGAAAAAATATATATAAATTAAACAAAGTTCTTCATTCTGAATCATAACTATTCAAATTCAATTTATAGTTCGAAAAATTCTTTGTAGTTGTGGTAGCCTAGTGCTCATGATCCCGAACTCGAAGAGGGCGTGTCATGAGTTCGAGCCCTAGGGGCAACTGAAGACCACGTAAGGAAGCTGATACGTTAAATCTATCGTGGCCTCCACTGGCGTGGTGTGGTAGTTTCGAGCCAGCGCATGTGTCGTCTTCATCATTTGACCGTAGTTCTAAATTACAAAGGCCAAAAGCCCAAGTGTTGCTTTATACTGCGATGTTAATAAAAACTCACTCGAATTTTCCTTTTTCTGTAGGAAATAAATATAGTTATAATAAATATATTGAACAATATCTTAACCCGGCATCACCCGCGCGAAAAAAACGACCTAAAGTTCTCGTGCAGGGTATGTCACACCCAAGGGTGTTTATGTTGTGTTTTACCGTAAAATTTGTATACAAAGGTTAAAAAGGAAGAAAATCAATTATCACTAGGTAACAGTTTTGAATCATTAAAAAAACTCTTTAAAGGAATTTCTTTGATTCTATTAAACTAGAAATTTGATGAGTGAAGCTTATAATTTGTCTAAAAGAAATTTTGTCTGTATTCTTCTTAAAAAAAATAATATAGGCAGACGAAAAATAGAATTATTCATTCTTCTGAAAAAGCAACGTCACATTGTTTTGAAATGCTTTTTTATTCTTCTAGGCTAATGTAAATCCATCCTATTTGTAGAAAGCGTCTTTTTACATCCTCTAATCCAAGAAAAAACAAAATTATCCGCCTATTGAACAAGCTTATCCCAAATATCTCTCAATTATTCACGGTTGATTTAAGAATATTTTTACAAATGTAGCGTCTTATTTATTGCACATATTCCCCTTTCAGCGTCTGAAGTGGAGTGGCAAATTGGGTAATTCTAGGTTTCGAAATTTGAGCATTTTGAGTGTATTTCTGAGATAATTTTGAAAAGAAATAAAGATTATTCATTTAGAAAAAAACGTTGACTTGATTGAGAGTGTATTTTAAAGAACACTTGTTACAATTCTATTGTCAATAAATATATTGTTTTTTTTTTTAAATCAAGATTGAAAACAAAAATAGAAAAAAAATCAGCTTATTATTAAAAAAGTTTCAGACTGTAAATTTATGTCGTATCTTATTTATGGTAGAGAATTAGTTTCAAGAACTTCTGATAAATTAAGGTAAGTTATATTTATTCTTTTCAAATCCAAACTAATAACTGGATTGGCTTAAATTTCGAATGAGTTTTTATAGCGAAAAAGCAAAAAAATCGCTATAAATTTCCAAAGTTACAGTATTATATATGCATTTATTTTCATTCAATTGTTGTATAAGGAAACTGAATTTTTAGCTTTTCAGGCCAAAATTTTCACAACTTATAAAATATAAATATTTATTGTAATTCTATATTTACATGTTAGTAGCACCCAAAAAATGTTCATTCGTAAATTGAAATAACTTGACTATACTCTTAGGTTTTTTATTACTTTAAAGTCATAAAATATTTGCCTACATAGACTAGTTAGGTCTGTTTTATAAATATTTTGCGTGCTTTTTGCTGGGTTTAACTATACATTGTGGCTAAGTATTAAAACCCATTATTATGATTGTTATATTATTAAAAGCATTCTTGCGTAAAATAACTTATAACTCTAAGCATTTTATATTTCCTCTTTGAATAATTATTCATCGTAATTAAATGTATTTAAATTACTCAGCCTAATTGTGGGTTGAGTACATCTCAGGCAACTTGACTACCAGGTGCCATATGAATGAAATAAAGCTTTTAAAGAATGATTGCTTTTATTTAAGTATTGCGTACGCCTTTGATTGATTGTTTGTGAAAATCATTTAAAACTCCATTTGAAATATTGGGTTGCACATTCAAGATGACCTCGACAGTTAAGCCCAATCACCGAGATATTCCACTTCCACAAAATGAATGAATACTTATTTTATCCTCATTAGAATGCATTAAATGTCTACAAGATCAATAATTAGTAATCAATAGTGTAATAAAGAGTAACTAGTTTTTGTATTGTTAATTCACAGTTTCTTTAAATTTTAATTATTCATATTGCTCAATTAATGCGTATTGTCAATGAAACCTTTTAGACCCTTAACATACCCCCCCCCCGAATTAGATAGAAACTTTTATTGTGAAATGATTAAAAATTAACAGTATTGCAACTATATTAATCTTGTTACATTGAAAATGGCTTGTGTAGATACTTAGCGACTCAGAATGACCAATGCAGAATGCAATAGAATCTTGAACTGTTCTCAATTTGCTGCGCGTGGGATTTCTTCTACAAATTATGCATAAATCCCCTCTGAGGAAACATAAAATTTTAATCAAAAGCGGGAAATACACTAATATTAAAATAGAGCAATTGCGTTTAGTAAAAAAAAATCAAGATTTTCATTAAAGTTTTGTTTACTAATCAAATCCCAACTACTTTGAGAAATGAAACTATTTTAAATGCAAATAAAAATAATCATTTCTGAATAAAAAAAAAAAAAAAAACATGATTTTACTTTATAAGTAAAATTTTCTGTTATTGTTCAAAATACATTTTTACCATTAACTAAGCTTAAAGGATAGAAAATTGTTTGGACAGAATTTTTTCCGAATTTCAGGTCCATACTTACACACAATCTACAGCTATAAAAAAAATTGGACTCTCAATAGTATCTGTCGTAGCTTTCATTGCATTAGTAAATTCATATAATTATCAACAGCTCAAAGGTAACTACATTACGATGTTATGGATTAATTAATTTAATCAACATGGTTAACTAACCTGTACAATTTTGTAATACGGAGCTCAGTTATTTGCATAATTAAGAGAATACTTTAAATAGGTCGCGTGTTTCAAATTTCATGCATATATTACCACTATTCCAAAAATATTCGGAGAGGGGGGGGGGGCGGGATGAATATAAATAAAAATTATTAGTTTTTGAATTATTGTTGTTATGGAACATGATATACAATAATTGATCTTAGATAAGATATATTTTGTAAGATATGTTTTCGAGGAGAATTCTACTAACCGTTGTTCAAAATGTAAGATTACTTAATGATGAGAAACACTGGGCTAGTCTGAGCAGGCCCTTTATCAAAGTTCCTTGGGGCCCCTTTTTTTTAGAAAATAAATAAAGGATCGTATTGATAAAACTTATTTGAAAGTGTCCATAAGTGAGTGAGAGAATATTAACGTCGCACTCATTAGCAACACGAGGGCTTTTGGCGACGGTCCACGTAATTTTGAACCATGGTCAAGTGACGCGGACGACACCTGAACTGGCCACCCCCTCTCCTAACTACCACATCACACCACACCAACGGGAGGATGTTTGAGCTCTCGACAGATTTAACGTGCATCGCACCCCTACATGGCGGATCTTTAGTGGTACTAGGATCGAACTCATGACACGCTAGCCATGGCCTAGACCACTCGGCCACCACGGCCTTGAAAGTGTCCAAATATTTCCCAAGTTGGGCCCCGTATCTTTGATACGGCTGATAGGTGGTAGCTTCGCCCTTTTGAGAAATCAGTTTTGTGTAAAGAATTGGCACATTTAATGCAAAAAATGTTTTTTTATAGAAGTTAATTAATTAGATTAATTAGGTATATTAAATAAGTCCTCAATCCCACATTTTAGATTTCTTTGAGCAATTAATAGTTGTATTTAACTTGAAGTAAAACTCTAAACATCACTTCGGATTTTCCCATTTATTTGACGATTATACATTTTATCACTATTATCATTTTTCACGTACCTTATCAAATTTGAAATCATAAACTCTACTTCCTTTTTAAAATATTTCTAATATCGACATTAAAGTAACTCAAATAACCGTAAGAGATTTTATACGTTCTTTTAACAGCATTACTTATCGTAAACAGGAAGCGATGACTATCAGTTGATAAAAATAAAACACTATTGTAAAATTTTAAAAGCCAATGCCTAAAAAAAAATTACCATCAACTAATTTTGGAATAAATTAGCAGAATTTTTGAATAACAATTGAAGGATCTTCCGTTGTCAAGTCTTATCGTTCCATCTGTTTCGAGTTTGGTTTTCTAATTAGTAAGCCACCTAGCACAAAAATTTACATTTCTTCTGTTTCGCCCAATTTTAATTTTATTTCGTTATTGTTTCTTTTTATTCCAATGTTTTTAAAAAATCTAAATTTAAAAAGGTTAGTGACTTAACATTATATTTTGTGGGGGAAAAAATATTTTAATTTTATTTTGAAAATATTTTTATTTTAGGAAATATGTAATTTTATTTCCCATCAATGTTGCTTTTCAATATACACTAAATAAAAAAATAGAGAGAAACACAAACAGTAGTATAGTTGAAACAATCATGCTTATTAGACGGATAATTATGAAATTCAGGACTCTATTTTGAGGAAAATTGTCATGTAAAGCTATAAAAAAAGGCTATTCATTACATTTTTATTAGATTTTAAAAGCCTTACGTTTAGCGGGGGTGTAAGTTTGAAGACGTTAGGGAGGGATAAGTTTAAACGTTGCCTGTATATGTAATTTTAGATAGACATGCCACCTACAGATTATAATGCAGTGCTAGTGTGACACATGAATTAAACTAAAATTGAGTAGAATTTGAGTGTGTCTTAGAAAAACGTGTGAGTATCTACAACTTTTGACAGCTTAAAATGTTATTAGCTAAAATAGCATAACGATGAAAAATTAAATATCAAATTGCTTACTTAATGACACATTTTGACAAATTTTTGTATTTTATGAATTTTAAGCATAATAAATGCATTTATGTACTATTCTGTTTCTCTTTTAGCTTATTATTGAAGTTAAATTAGAGCCATGCCAGTGATTTTGATGCTACAAACATTTTTTTCTTCGCTTTCTCAGAAATGTATTTAAATCCAAGAAATTGGAAACCCTTACAGTTTCAATGGTTAGAAAGTTAAAATCAGCTGTTTCAAAAGCGGATAATTATGAAATTTCTCAAACCGAACTCTTAAATTCACTTCTGAAATCAGCAATGACGGACCATGTTCTTTTATTAATAAACTTGTGCTTACAGATTTTGCGATAATTTTTCAGATATTTTAAATTTTTTTTAATTTTGTGAATTTACATTTTTACTCGAGAAGTGGACGCAAACACATGCTTATTTTTTTTTAAATTTAAAACTCCAACAAATTATTTAGCTCAATGAGAATAATTTGGCTGTTTTCCGAAGGGAAATATATATGAAAAAATGACACAATAAGAGAACATAATTTTGTAGAATCGGACATACTAATTTTGTGAAAATTAAGTTAACATGCATTGAAACACAATCAAACGTGCGTAGTTTCCCTGAAAACTAAAAATTGTTGGATATTTCAACAATTGCATATCTTTGCTTCCATCTGTATTAGATGATTTGTTTTCTCTCTCTCTCTCTCTATTCTTGATTCTCTCATACAAAGATCAACTTAATTATTCATTCTTACCGAAATAATACTAAATGTTTTTGAAGTACAAAATAACTAACTTACAAGTTGCATGAGGTGAACGAAATTCGTTGTTTACAAAAGTAGAATTTTAATGAAGACAAACTACACTACCATTTGTAACTAACAACTATTTTAACATTCAAGTCTTTAACATTATGAAGAACGCACGGTAGCCAATTAAGAAAAATTCCTCAGCGATCCAAACCATTTTTTTTTTAAATTCCTCTAACTTCCTACACAGCATTTACGTTACTTCACCTTCTCTACCTTTATACACTAGAATTATACTATTACACCATGATAGCATCAAATATCCAAACAACAGTTGTATAAATTAGGTAGTACAGATAAACAAATTTAATAATATCTTCGTGAAGATGTTATCGGCTTATTATCGCCTTTTCAAGTACTTACTCAGATAAATTAGGATAACATTTTCAGTAATTAACATAGCAAAATTGACGATTGTCTTGGCGAGTCCATAAATAATATTGGTGGAAACAATAGAGAAGAGAGATACTTATTCAAATGAGATGAGATTACATTGTTATGTTTGTGGTAAACAAGTGCATATCTTATTCGCACGATTTGAATTTCCTTTTGCACGCAGATATTAACCGAATTCTACTACAGAAATTGGATTAATCTCCCTCTAACGTATCTGTAAAAAAGTAACATGGTTTTAAAACTTTTCCCTTTTGCAAAAATAGACCTATGCTTATCTTTGAAGAACTGGTCTTCGTTTTCCCATTTCTGATGTTGTGTTTAAGTTAGGTTAAAAAAAATGGCAAGGGTGAGGCTGGTTCAAATTTAGGCCAGAGATGTTCATGTTTGAAGTGTTTTTCTTCTAATTGCTCGATTGTTTTTCTTCTATTTGATACAGAATTTAGCTCCAAATGTTAGTTTATTTTTTGTATAAAAATCAGGTATTTGATTAACCAAATAAATTTATATTACAAATAGTAAACTGTTAAATTGTTATCTGGGACATAAATCAATTAATCAAATGATGCAACATTTTTCAGAAAAAACTAAAACTAATATATTAATTTACTTATGATAACACTTAAAGCCACTCATTAAGTTTATTAATAGTTAAAATATTAAGAATTAAGTCTTAAGCTTATTTTGCAGTTAAAATATTTCAATTGAAAGAACTATTCGTTCTTTAAAGGGAAGTAAAAAATTATTTTTGCCTTAGAAAATTTTTAGTTTTTAGACTGCTTTCAGAAGTATTCCTCAAATGATTAAAATGGTTACACATCGCGTGTTCTTGTTCTTTTTGAAAACTTTACAGACCATAGATATTATGATTAATTTACTTAAACATTATTATGCAGCTACGGGAAGTAATAGAAATTATATATATATATATATATATACGAATCTCAAATTTTATTGGGTAAAGTAAATTAGGTAAAAAAATAACAATCCCTTTTTTGGCTAAAAGAAGCATTTTGAAAGCTGGTAAAATACCAAAAAAAAAGGGATTTGATACTGAAATTTATCAAAAGTAAAATGGTGAAAGTAAAGCTTACCTTGGGATTCGTGATATTTAAGTTGCCCTTGTCCAGTTGTTTCAGCCATTAACACCTTCATCCTTCCAATACGATTCTCGAAGTCTGCATTTTTCCGCAAATTTAACTGCAACTTTTTTTCCGAATGCTGGCACATGGATTTGTTTGACATCCTCTGATGAAGTGTCTCTTTTGGATATAGATCGTAGCTGCACTATTTGATATTCTGGCACTGAAAGAAAATAGAAAAATATTATATTAGGCTTACCATTCGTCATTGCAAAAATAATTTATTCTTTATGTTATCAATGCCTTATGTTATCAATTCTGTATGGTACATTTTTTTGTTTGTTTTTCCCTGTTGTGACGGATCTATACGCGGTTCCACTAATATCTTCTTATTTCTTTAAAAAAATAATTTAATTCAACCAACTTTCATCGAGTAAGCGAACGTGATTTATGTAAATGAGGCATGTTATATAAATTCGGTTTTCGCGAAGTTGGCAGCAAGAAAGAAAGAAAGGAAGTGAATTGTTGACACGTTGTTGCTGACACGCTGAAGTTGATACGTTTAGGTGTGTGCCAAATAGAAGTTTAACAGAGGTTTGAGAATTAGTGGTTAGTTAAAAATTGAAAGCAGTGGAATTAATTAAAGATTACAGAGCGTGGAACCATCGTCATTTTATCAAGCCGAAGAGAGTGCCTGCAAAGTTCTCAGTGAAGGATCCGATGCATTAAAGGCTCAGGTACTGTGCATTTGATTAAGTAGAAGCTAGTTATTCGCATGCGACGTAGTTATAATTGAGCGTATTTAAGCTGTGTTAGATTCAGTTGAGGGTCTGTAGTAGTATCCCGTGTTAATAAAATTTGACCTCCGCACTCTACTTATAATTCATATACCTTAATTAGAATCGTATGGGTCTGTTTGATAATTGTTATTTGAATTAATAAATCAAATTAGATTGGAAATAATGTCTGTGGATTATTCAGTTCCTCCTACACATCTAGCCGGGGTTTATAGGTAGACAAGAGGGTTCGGATGTAAGAGGTAACCGACGTTACCATACTGTGACTGTAACATAACGATATTCTTTTTTTTATTCCTTGCAATTGTAATCATATTTAAGTGTTTTATTTTGTTCTCCTTACAATAAATCTGTAAAATCTATCAATTTCTTTGAAACGATATAGTAATTATTTTCTTGCCTTATATTATTAATTAATGTAATTAATTCAATAATAATGTCATTAGTATAATCCTTTGCATTGTTTTTCGTCACCCGCTGCATCATTTACCAGCCTTATTGTAATTCATGACAATGCTAATTTTCATCAGTTCCATTCTTAGAAAAAGCACTATACTGTCAGCATTAATTTATCTTGGTCCTACTTCCCCATAGATAAATTCCGCTTTATGCATTATTCTGTATAATGTCAAAAGAGCAGTATGCTTCCAAGAAATTTTCGAATTGTGGCTGGTAACCAAGGTTATGCCAGGTTGCTTAATGCAAATAAAAATTAACTGATATACCTGCCTAATTTATGCTACATTTCTTTAATACGCAAAGCATATTTAGGCTTTGAAACTACTAATTTTGAATAACTGAATCTGAAAGTAATGTTATGGTATTTAAAAATGAACAGATCATGCAAATACACTCTGTAACATAAAAAACGACGCAAGAGTTGTTTGATTAGGATGGAATTGCAATGCACATACCTTACAAAGGAATATGTAAATTATTAACATTTGAGATCCAACAATTGACTAGCTGGAGCTCCAGCGCATTGCAACTAAGCATCGAATGATGTACAAAACAAAAATTGTTCCAAAATTAAAACTTAACTTCCTTAACTGATACTTAATGTAGTTACTTTGAACCACGAAGACTGAACCAATGTCTCACAGATGGATTCGTGAAGACTTGCAATTGTACTGAAGAAAGCAGAGTGATCAAATCACAAGATTATTCGTCATTTGGCTCAAAACGATTTTACCATTGGATATTGTGACCAGGAATAGATGACTTGTGGACGTACAGAGATTCAAGAATGTATCGGTCGTTCGAGAACGATGACGAGATGTGATCACAAATTGATCGTCCTATCTGCACTCAAAATCCTAGCACGATCCTACGCATAACCAGGTGTTAGGGTTCATGTATGCCACTAGATGGCGCTATTTAAATCATAAGGTGTGTACGTCTGTTTAGCCGCCAGAATGTAAAATAAAGAATTGGTACGCGGCTAAGAGGGCCATTCGCTCTATGCTAGCGATATTGTTATATATTTATTTGGAATAAAGCTATTTAAAAAGACATCAACCCAGGACTGCAATGCTCATCAATAAGCAATTTAGTGAATAGAGCTAAGATCCCTAAAGCCATTGCACTGACTGTCCCTCACCGTTGTCCCATCTTTGCAGTGGTGCCAGGCACATTCGTTTAGTGTTGGGTATACACATAACTGTCGTCTACCATACAACTCGACAATCATGAGTTATGATATAGGACAGGGGTGGCGAACCTTTATGGATCAACATGCCACTTTTTTCTGTAGAAAATGTTTAACGAAATATAGATGTACCCGTCAAATATTTTTGACTTATGATTATTCGGAAAATAATAAATCTAAATACTAACAACTCAAAACTCTTTACTTACTACGTAAAAATTACATTTTGGAGTATAAAGTGTTTTACTTATACGTGTAATTCAAATTAAAATAACATTAGTGTGACTTCTGTTGTTGCAAATTGGATGACAGATACTTATGTTACGATTTTAAATACAGTAATAAACGGAGTATGCTCCCCGTCGCCTCACGTACCACGACCGATCACTCGCGTTTGTTCGTAATACTTAATAGTGAGCTTTGTTATTTTGAACTAAAATGCAAACCTTTCTGATCGGTGCCGTGCCCAAAATATTGTGTCGCGTGCATTTTTTTCACCATCCCTGGTATAGGATATCATTTCATTTGATAACTATATCCTTTTGGTTGTCATCTGTAGCCCCCTTACCACACTAACCTCTGGTATTACATTTCAACGCCATAATGCTCAGCCATACACATGCCTTTTTTATTGTTTATGTTCATGTTTTTCTTACACTTCTCTAGTCAGCGTGATCGACAGATTTATTCCCAAAGATAGTGATGAACAGACATCTTCGACCATCCCTGGAAAGTGCTGATTTTATTCTCCATCATGGCCATGTATGGTAAGGAATCCCACTTGATGACTTCCGCCAAATCTACGAGTCAATTCCTAGCCGGATAACAGCATCCGTCTAGCCTGATGCATCAGTGTCAGAAGAGGGCCAAAAACATTGTTTTTTTTTTGCTTTTGTAGCTGCATTTCCTAATTTTTTATGATACTTAAAACGTTTTATTTTAATACAATATTCATCACATTTGATTTTTCTCCTATTCGGATAAATCATTCTTGATGCTTAGGGCTTTTTTATGTGATAAAGTATAGATTAAAAGCATGCAATTTGTTCTTTTATTCGGATTCTAAATTACGCGGCATATATCTATTTTGAAACATACACACCGTGATGCAGAGATCAAGTGATACATCAAGAATTACTGAATAACATACATAAAGAAAGTTATGAATTTATGATCTGCCAAATGTAAAAACGCGCGTTGACTCTCTCATAAAGGTATGTAGCTCTGCTGCACCTTTTTGTGAAGAGACATCATAGATTTGCAATTCAAATGAACTACAAGTTCGGCAACATGCCAAAAGTACAAAGAATCATTTCCTTTTGTTTCCTGCTCCTCTATTCGGACTAGACAACGTGCAATTTAAATATGTCCCATTTTTTAATCTCGCATCAGCTGAATAGAGAAAAAATTTTACAGCGTCATGCTGTTACTTTAAAACTTAATTATAATTGGAAGCATGAAAAAATATACTTGGGCATAACACTATTATAACTGTATTAAATATATGTAAAATATATAGTTGTAATAACTTCTATTGTAAGTAGCAGACTTTCGAACTATCATTCTGTAGTAGTTAGTAATTTTGGTGTGGAGTCTTCAGTAAGATTGGAGTTACGAAATGAAAACATAAGTCAAAGGTTGGGAATGGACTCATTAAAACAGAAAAAAAATTGCTGGTTAAAAACAGACACAATTATTCTTTTGTCAATGTAGTGTATATTTGAGAAGCTATTTGCCCCTTTATTTATTTATATGTTCTGCATTGTTTGGTTTATCACTGGTTTTTCCAGAATCAAAGAAAAGGGTGCTATTTCAAAAAACTACAAGCAATTTCAATATTTAATGTGTTATAACGAAAATAAGTTATTAGAGAAGATAATTGGACAGACAAATACCGAGACATTAATTGTACTCCTGTAAAAAAGGGCTACATAATCCCAGTTACGACATAAAACCTCCAGGAAATTTATATATAGTTTCTAAAATCTCTCTCTCTCTCTCTCTCTCTCTCTCACTCACACACAGACACACACACACAAATACTCTTTTAGTTTTATTACTAAAAATGTAACATGATTTATTCCTAAATGCAAATATTGACAAAGCAATATAAAAATCGAACAGCTGATAAAATTCGTTGGATTGGATTTTTTCAATAAAAGGGTGTTTCTTCAAAAAAAAAATGCATTTTATGGATTATTTTTTCACCAAATCAGGTAAGTAAACAGTAGAAGTATTTGCTCTTAACTAAAGCACAATGCAAGCAATAGCAACTAGTGCATAAATTCATATCCTAAGATCCAAATTGAGGAAATCTGGGATTGTTTTTTTATGCTTTTATCGCATTTTCAGCTAATTTGAGATACCTTTTCAGTTCTTTTTTGACACTTTCGATTATTTTTGGGGATTTTTGCAATTCTTGAATTTATTTAAGAAATATTTTACATTTATTTTAATCCATCTTAACTTTTTTCCTGTTTATAGTTTCCTCTTGAGAACTGTTGCATGTGTTCTGTATAACACAAAATTCACAAGATCATTGCCATTTTCTAAGCAACCATATATATCCCATAAATGAGCTGATTGATTGATGAGGAATATCGAGTAGCAAGGGCTTTTATTTCTTAAACATTCTGTTAGTTAAATAAATATTGATGTATTTCATCTTCTGTAAGAAAACTCTTAGCATTTATTGATTAATCACAGATTTTTCCAAAAGCTCTCTGAAAGAGATGTTGCATTGTTAGTCACTTTTGAATACATTCCACATATTATTTAGATGAGAACTGGATTTTCTGTAGGATAAAAATATGTTCTAAATCATTTATTCAATTTCAAAAAACTGCACTTGGCATATTCCCGCAAAATAAGTTTGTGTAAAAGGCCTGGATTATCAATCATTTTGCTCATGATCCGAGTGCTCATAATCTGATTTCTTCAGTTCACAAAGGTGCTTGGAATATGATCGGAATGTTTTCTAAAATTTAAAAATATTTTCGAGAATAGGTATTTTATGTTATTTTGATATGTTTTAATGTGGATGTCTTATGGGACAATCCAGATGATGTTCACATTTGATTCCATTACAGTTCTTGCGAGCATACAGCAAATTCCCATTGAATGAGCAAAAATTGCAACGAATTTCCTATGAACCATTTTGGTTACCGTGTGGTGGGGTACCGATATCAAAACTAGTACCAAACAAGGAACTAACTTGATATCTGTTCGATACGGAATTTTTCGATAAGTAGTTGAAAAATTTTGGCAAGTTGGAACGATACATTACAATACGATAGCATTAGATTTGCCACCCAAGCTCTATTTGGTACGATTCCTAAATCGTGCCAAAAACAAGTAGCGTACCGATATCAAATTATGATGAACTGTGGGTAAGTTATAGTTTTAGTAGGCGAAGTTATAGTTGTGAATGATTTTAAAGTTTCTTAAGTTCTTTTTAATGTACTTTCCATCATAGCTATCAAAACAAGATCATCAGTTAATTTTGGTCCTAATTTTAAATTATTTTATCCCAATTTGAATCGTTGTATTGCAAATTCTCACTTTCAGAATTTGTTTTTAAATTTATATCATTTTATCTAATTTATCAATATTTTTTCAAAATACTTATAATCCATTGCAACCTCTCTATTGCTTTTTCATCTATGATTTTTGAGTGGTAATAGCTAAACGACTTTTCCTTGGTACTGTGCAAACTATAGGTGTTATTTTACGTATAAATTTTTACGCGTATTTCTATTTTCAATTAATTTTTCTTTAAATAAATTCAACTATATAGTCTTCAAGCTCGATTTTCTCTGGATAGCTTCATATGTTTGGGAGAAGGAAGCCCGCTAATTGGGACAGTATTATGGGTCAATGTCCGAAGAAGTGAGAGCGAACAGAGATCTTTACATCAATAAGTCTATTGAACAAACAATGAAAGAAAAAAAATATCTAATGCATTCATCCATAGTGAAGAGAAAAAGAAACAGTGGACTAAGACAATGGCTCTGTCAGTCGATTTAGGTTTAACTTGGATGAAGAGGATCTTCCGCGTGTTCTCTTTTAAAAAGTGTTTACACTGTCCAGACGGCTTAGACATACCCGACTGGAAAAAGTTAGACCCGTTTCGTTTCATTGACTGATAATTTTTCCTCTGTAACGTTAAGTATTGTAAAATAATAATAAATAAATGGGTGTAAGAAAAGTAAATTAAAAAAAAATATAATAAAAATGCGTTAGAATTTAAATTTTATAGTTTACTTATAAGTTAAATTAATAATGTTTGATAATATTACAAGAAAAGTATGAGCCGTATTTACTCTTAATTTTTTCTGCAAACTAATATTGACAAAAGAAAACAGAAAGATGACATAAAACAAAACGTTTTTAACCCTATAAAGCTTATTCCTAAGCCTAACAATTAGTATTGCCATGAATGTTAAGTAAGATATCTTATTACGATATAACTATATTTCTTGTTTCATATAATTACTAAAAGTCAGATAATCGTAGTGATTGTGTGTATATAGTACTCTCACACCAATAAAGATACGAGTTGATAATTGATACGAAACACATTTTTTTACGGTTAAAATTTTTTTCCGGTTATAAAGTTATTTAAATTTCACATAATTGCACATGTTATCACGAGAAAGGTTAAAGAAAATCAATTATTGATGACTTCAAATGAAAATTAGTTTTAAAAGAAACGAGGGGAATAAATTTTTTCATGAAATTAAAAATGTAGCCAAAAATATTTGAATGCATATTTATATGAAAACTTTCAGGATTGGAAAACAAAATGTATTTTATCGAAGAACTAAATAATATTGATTGATGGATTTTTTATTAACGTTGCGCTCTGAAACGATACGTCATAATTTCGAACCACATTCAAGTGAAGAGAACGACACCTGGACTGATGCTTCATTTGCCAAACTTCATACCAAGCCAATGTGGAGGCTTTAAGCCTCTCTTCATGGTGAGTTTTTCAGTAGCACCAGAGCGTGAGCTCATGACTGGATCTTTATAGTAAAGAAGTACACCTTACAATAAAGTTAAGTACCTTCATTATGTAACAAGTACCACCATTATTTTTTTCTAATAAACTATGAATCTTTATAATTTTTAAATTTGGAAGATTCTGTATGCACGTTTAAAATATTCCATAACATTTTAGAGCTACAGTTCATATAACACTACTGAT
>BMAO01026433.1:0-67549 GCA_019973975.1 Trichonephila clavata | reverse complement strand
TTTTAGACGTACAGTCTTGAAATTTGATAGCAGATTCCTTTCGTAAAATAGAGAACCGCTACAAAATGGGTTTTGCGAATATCAACTACTAAGTTTAATTTCGGGAGATTAAGAGGCGTAATCGATAAATATTTCCATTTTTAAACTACTTGATCATCCTGCTTGAAAATTGGTAGGCATGTTCCTTTAATGAAATAGAGTTCCTCTAACAAAGAGTAAAATGAAAATTGACCCTAAAGATGTTTGCGAGGGGTCAAGAGGAGTTACAGAAAAAAATTCCTGTTTTTAATTGTTAGACCCATATACCTGAAATTTGTTAAGCATGTTTCTTTTGTTGAATAGGGATCCAATAAGAATAAATTTTAAGCAAATCAAGTTCTGGGGGGTTGCAGGGGGTTACTGGGACGTATTGACAAAAAAAATTACTTTTTTCGAGCTACAAGGACTATAATAATGAAATTTGGTTTGTATTTTTCTTTTGTTGAATTGAAATCCGCTAAGAGCAGTAATTTTGGAAAACGGCTCTCAACGGGATTACGGGGATATTGATAGTAAAACTTTTGCTTTTTTCTGTTAGATTTAGACTTGAAATTTGCCTTGCATGTTCAATTTACGGAGTAGAGATCCACCGAAAAATGGTTTTGCGGGAATCCACTTGGTTTTTGAGTTATGAAAGAGCAAACATCATTCTATGCTTCAATTTTAGAGATTTTTAGAAAATACAAATTAGATGAGTTCTGCCCTTTTTTTTTATCAACAGGTGACAGTTACAGGTATAATTATATTTTTCAATTCAATCGAATTCTTAATGCTAGGACTTAGATATCAATAATTTATGCATATATATAAGCAGTAAAAATTTATAAAACATCATGAAATACCCAGCGAAGCGGGCGGGTAACAGCTAGTATTTATATATATATATATATCTTGTTCAAATTTTTAATCGTTAATAAGATACTCTTTATTCGTCCATTGAAGCTCAACTACATTTTTTAAATCTTGTATGACACTTGATGTTAATACAAATTTTTGAAATATTAATTCATTAATTAAATTTTTCTTTAATTTTAAATTTATTCAGCGTTATTTCTGACGACGTTAGTACTAGCACCAACAGATGGCGCCAGTAAGTTTTTCTAACGAATTTTTCTTGGCTTTAAATATATTTTTTTGAACTTGTAGTGGATGACACTTGATGTTGTTACACAATTTTTTAAATTATTAATTAAATTTAATGAACTAAAATAAAATTTTTCTTTGATACCTAAGTAGGAATTGACTCTAATTTTTTTTCCATAACTTGTTTCTTTTATTATTTCAAATAATTTACCTCAGTTTCGCTTATTACAATCTAAGAGGTTTTTAAAGAAAATTGTTTAATTATTTGTCTCTATCATTTGAGTATTAGTCCTGTCCTACTTTGAGAAACAATTTAAATTAATCTTATATAAACCAAGGCCTGATACTTATAATACAGGAAGAAAAGAGAGTTAATAACTGAAGAAAATCAATAAAAATTTCGTCAAAGCTTTTAAAAATCTTAATCTTCGAGTTAATCACGTTTCTTCAATAAAAATTATATAAAAATTGCATATAATTGATTAGTTTCAAGAATAAAATATCGATTATAGATATTTGTTTTGATAAAGTGGAAAGGCTTCACACTCGACTCATCGAAATTAACTCCGTTGTTCACGCTGTACTTTCGTAAATCTACTATTGTCCGGCGATACTTAGTCGTTTCTTCTTCATGCTTGGATTAAATCGAGGTTTTCTTGCAAGTTTATAGGATAATAAACCAAAATCTATCATCAAACGTCTTGAAAAAAATAATACTCAAACTAATATTGGTGTCCTTTGTCGAAATTAGTCTATTCTTATTATAAGAGGTTATTAAGAGACCGTTCGAGTCTCTTATCACCTGATCATACATGGTTGATCTCTTATACATCTCTTGGTTGAACGCTACTCTTAAAATCCGTCAATTTTCCTGATTTCTTAAATTTACTGTCAGCTTGATGAACAAATGCATTTCTCAAAATTTATCAACAGAAAATCCAATTTTATGTAGGATCACTATATCCGTCCTTTTTTGCTACATAATTTTTTTTAAACCATTAAATAGTTGTACAACAGCATTGTCTATGGTAGTGAGGGGGGGGGGTTCAGGGTACGGGCTACCTCTCATTTTTTGAAGGTGTTACTGTCCACCCAGTGGCGTAAGTGTGGTGAGCTAAGAAAACGGTCTACAATATTTATTGTAACTTAATAAAACAAAGACGGAATATGTACTTACCTACATAACTACACAATAAAATAAACTTACCTACATAACTGCAATAAAATAAATTTGCACTTTTAAGATCGCGTTTAAAGAAAAACGCAAGATACAAACATTATAATAATAGCCACAAATATAATTAATATCAAAGGATGCACATTCGTTACAAAATAATTCAAAATACACTGAAAAATAAAATATTATCTGCTAAAGTCAGTGCTCATAGTTATAGCTAATAGATGACTTAGTCTGCATACTGCCAGCCAATCTTAAATATTTTGGTATACATTAACTATAACCGCTAATCTCTTCAGGCGGTCAACCCAAAATGTCTTGGTGGTCCACCGGTCGACCGCGATCAACTTAATGCCCACTTCTGGTCTATGGTAAAATTCAATAGACAACTAACGATAAACAAAACAAGAACGTTTATTCATTGTAGCAAAAGCAATCAACACATGAGATGGCGAAAATAATGAAACGAAATAATGAGCGAAAATAATGAAATATATTAAAATATTAAGAATTTTCTACTGGTTTTAGGCTTTTGTAAGCAAATATAATCTCTCTCTCCTCTCTCTCTATATATATACTTGAAAAATGATTCACTCTCTCATCAGGAGATGTCCAGAGCTATCAGACCTACAGATTCGAAATTTAGTGAGCATACTTCTTTTGATGAGTAGAGATTCTTTTTTAAGAACGGGTTTTATAGAAATCGACTCCCACGTAGGGTTGCTAGAGGTTAACGTGGTGTTATGGATAAAAAACCCTGCGTTTTTGAACTGTTAGACCTAATACTTGAAATTTGGCAAGCATCTTTCTTTTGTTGAATAGAGATCCGTTAAAAATGTGGTTTTCGGAAATCGACTTTCGTGTGTGTGTGGGAGTTACGGTGGCGTAAAGAATAATTATACCTCCGTTTTAGAAGTTCAAGTCCTGTCCTTTTTAAATCCAGAGACCATAAGAAAGTTTTTCAAATATAGTCGAAGGCTTAGTGATAATATTTAAATATGAAACATTTAAATACAGCATACATACTCTATTCAGCGTAACATACAACATCATTACATATTCAGCGAATTGAGGGATAATGTTTAATATATTTACTGTAAAATCCGGCGTATAACGCGCAACCATACTTTCAAGCTGCAGTTATTAACTTTTAGGTATATTTGCCGTAAAACGCGCACTCTCCTTTATTGCGGAGTAACCTGAAATGTACGTGAGCAATGCTCTTATGATTTGAAGTTATTTATTTGAGGTAATATTCCAAGCTTTAGGAAAAAATAGAACACTTTTAGAGCTACAGCCTTTTAAGGTATCCGACTACCCTAAAACTGTGAGCTTTGCCAAAAACTGACAATTTTTTTTATGATTTGATTTTATGGGCCCTCTTAATAGCTTTATAAAAATACCAAATTTATCATTTTCTGTTCGCTAGAACAAAAACTACAAGTGTTTTAGTAAAAGCAGATGCCATTCCTTTAAGCAAGATGTCATACTTTAAAACGCGTTTTGCTCGAAATGTGATTTTTTGAAAATAATCAAACGGGGTCAGCGATTGCTTAAAAAGTTTTGAACATAACTAACTGAAATTTTTTCTGTTTCTTCTGTATAATAGTAGAATTGTTTTAACCTTCAGATTTATAAATCACTGTTTTATTACAAAATTTACAGTCCATAATGTGAAAAGAATCACTGTCTTTTTAAGCATTTTCTTATAGTAACAGAGTTAAAGTGCTCTAGTTTTTGTAAAAAAGAAAATATCTCTTATCCTGAAGGTCATTTCAAAATTGAATAATATAGCAACACATTAGACTCAAAAAACTGAAAATTTATTTATAAAACTTTGGTGCAGAATGGGCCACGTTTATGCTATTTTTTGTCAATTTTTACCTATTTTTTCCCATTTTAGTAATAATAATTTCTTTTTCTCTTCTTAATTTTAGCACATTTTTCTTAAAATACACTAAACAAATCTAAAAATAACAAAAAAAATCCCCGTATCTCCTTTAAAAAAAAAAAAGTTGTCGCGACCAGTCGGATACCTTAATTTTATAAAGAATATCATTTGTTTGAAATAAACAGTATTTCGATACATGTCGAAGTCTAATTGTTTTCTATGATCTTTTTTTTATTATTATTTTTAAAGCTGTCATTTTTGTACCTTGCGTATAACACGCATCCATACATTTCGATCTTTTTTTGTGTGTGTTCAAAGTGGCGTTATACGCCGGATTTTACGGTACATAATTTCTTGTTCTAGATTTTCAATGCATCGAAAATTAAATCTACTTCAGCTACTATAAGAGGAAATCCAATTATATCTCTCTCACAGTAGAAATCTTATTGTTAAACTCTGTTTTTTTTTATAATTCCTTTCTAAGCATTCGGTTTGCGATTGAAAAAATAAAATAGCTCCAAATAGCGCCACAACTCATCTTTCTTTATTGGACTGCTATCTAATTTGGTGGCAATTATTCCCCAAAATGGCGTGGACTAACATAGGATCTATTTCTTTAATCTCTAATACATATGAAAATCGCATTACGCATAAAGTGAATACATACAAGTCATTTTAGTATTTAACATATTTCTTTAAGCAATTTCGAAGTATGAACATGAACAAAAAGAATGAAAGAATGAGACACAAGAATGAAAATGAAATTAAAAGAGCAGAATTTAGCCATTTTAAATGAAGCAACAATTGGATTCAAAGGCGAAAAAATTCCTGGTGAATAAAAAGGGATTTAAAATTATATTTGAAATCGAAATTCAAAATCGGAATTGTATTTAATTTTCAATAAGCAAAATACTTTTAAATGTTTCCTGTTTTTTTTTTTTTAAATATTTTTTAAATTTCATTAGATGCGAAAAATGTTATAAGAAACTATTTTTCACCAGTTTTTCATGTAATATTAAATCAAATTTAATTTTAAAACTAAGATGATTCAAATTTTTTGTTTGTTTGAAGCATTGTGACGATCCCGCCGAACAGCTGTGAATCAGCTTCTTTGTGGGTATGTTCACCTCACGTGCAATGACACCTGAACCCTTAAAAATATTGTGTGGTCTTGCCTTGGACATTACCCCGGCAACCTTTGACACCAGGAGGTGCCCCTCTCCACCAACAAACTCGAAGCTAAAGACGCGACTGTTGTCATCCCCGAAGCCTAGAGAGGACAGGGAGAGAGAAGGAGAGATGGTCTGAAAACTTCACTGAAGACAGAAGTCAAAAACTCCTCCCTCATAAAACAACAGAATTTGGACTCTAATAATCTAATTACTAACTTAATAAATTCAATGTAAATCTGTAAATAATAGCTGTGACGTAATTAAACTTAACATTTAAATTAACCAATTTTACGCTACCTGTATTTATTTCAAACGTCACAGCATCAAAAAGAGCCTTTGCTTTTGCTCAATTCATTTGATTATAAGGACGTATTTGTGAAGAATTTTGTTGACGCACGTAAAACAATTATATTGCAATAAATCTAACTTAAGCTAAAAATAGAACACAATGAAATAAAAAAAAATTCCTCAGATATGGGATTTGTAAGAATGAGGAAGTAGGGATGAGATAGTTAGTAAAAATTACTACTGCTAAATATCTTAAATAATTTTTGGTACCACAAAGAAAATTGGTACTCTTTATTATGTGAAATAATAGACAAATAGTAGAAATACACACTAATTAAATAACGTTAAAGAAGGAAGATAAGATTTTTTGAAGCTAAGAAAAAGTTAAAGAAAAATAAAAATCCTTTTAGCACAAATAATTTATGAAAAGATCAACAAATCACGGAAAATAACTCTTTATAACTCTCTCTCTCTCTCCGGGAAAAATTCAGAATATATCAAGAAAAATCTTTCAAATTTTATGATACCTTTCAAAATATTAAAAGAACATTTAAAGAACTAAATAAAATATACTAGATCAAATCATTTTATGTTTAAATGCCTGGAAAATATTTGATATGAGTAAATAAAATAACCCAGACAAATATTTTAAATCAACTATATTTTTTCTTCCAGATAGTTGTTGAATGCATAAAAATGGTGCATTTAGCAAAACTCTATAGTTCTGAAAACGGAAATCATATTTTTTCAAAAATGGTTCCAGATGAATACATTTTTAACACATGATATCAGGTATTGTTATTGTTGAGGTTGTCGTGTCCTTCCCGAAGGGAAGGAATTAAAGTTGTTTGGGCCTGTGTGAGACAGGTTGGACTTTAGCATGATAGATGGTGACACCACCTATTTCCACCTTTACAATTTAGGCATAGAACTGAAGGGGAGGAAAATATTCACCAGCTTCCTGCACCCGTGGTTTCTGCTGCGACCACCCACAAGACTTCCGGACCCACTGATTTTAACGAGCACGTACTCCGTGTGTACTCAAAGGGTATTTGGTGGCATCGGGCATCGAACCCATGCCTTCCGGTCTGGAGTTCGATGCTCTAACCACTAGGCTACCCATAGCCCTAGGTATTGTTATTATTAAATAAGAATAATGGCTTTTTCATAACCGTAAAGAAGAGGAAAAAAGATTGGTAAGGAAAAAGTTATGACAAGGTATTTGATTCATTTCCTGAAACTGAATATCTTATTTTATAAACCTTAAAAATTAAATAAATATGTAAATATTTTACATTTAATGTTAATACAAATAAATTCTCAATGAATGAATCCTATAGATTTTAAATACTGTTTCTTGCAGTACATATAGTGAAACACGCCAAGTATGTTATTTTCTCTGCAGCAATACTCCCTATGCGGGAAAAATGAGCTTACAGGCAAAAAGTTCGTTTCCTAGCGGGAATTTGAAACATTTAAATCACGACGGCTATAGAATATGTAACCAGGGTTACTAAATTGGCAATTTTATCCCTCTTGGCGAAAAATTCGATAGTGCCAAGGAATTATCGAAATGGCTCTAGAGTCGACCTTTCTGGAAATTTCTATGAGTCTGAATATAGGACCTTTGAAACAAAGGTTAGTTCAGTTCAGTACAGAGTTCAGTTTATATGAGAATGTGTTTGTGCGTTGACTGCCATAAGAGAAGAACTAATAATTTCCTCTTTCGTGTTTTTGAAATTGAGGCACAAGAGCACATTCTCAAAGTAAATCACTTGTTGATAAAATTAAATAAACGGCGATGTGATCAATATCAAGAAGCTTTCATTTTTTCACTTCCACGACTACAATTTGAGAAATGAATACCATCACGTCAGCGCACATACGCACGCGCATAAGCACACACATACGTTCAGGACTAACCCGGACAATTCTGGAGTTTTAGTGCTGTCCGAGGGGTAAAGTCTTGGATTTCAAAAATATCCAGGATTTGTAAAATTTATGACTGACGAGAATTTTTTTTTTTAAAATTAGACCTAAATATTTAACATCGCATGTTTTTGAACATACTCTTACAGCTTTGAAACTCTCAACTAACATTAGAATAATTGCTGATGTTGGTTTGTGACGGATCTATACGTGGTTCCACTAATATCTTCTTATCTCTTCAAACAAAATATTTAATTCAACCAACTTTCATCGAGTAAGTGAACGTGATTTATGTAAATGAGATATATTATATAAATTCGGTTTTCACGAGTTGGCAGTAAGAAAGAAAGTAAGAAAGGAAGTGATTTGTTGACACGTTGTTGTTGACATGCTGAAATTGATACGTTAGATGTGTACAAATAGGAGTTTAACAGAAGTTTGAGAAAAAGTTGTTCGTTGAAGATTGAACAGTACTGAAATTAATTAAAGATTCCAGAGCGGGGAGCCATCGTCATTTGATCAAGTCGAAGAGAGTGCCTGAAAGTTCCAGTGTAAGATCCAATGCATTAAATGTTCAGATACTATGCACTTAATTAAGTAGAAGCCAGTTATGAATGTGCGATGTAGTTGTAATTGAGCGTATTTAAGCTATCTTAGATTCAGTTGAGGGTCTGTAGTAGTATCCTCGTGTTATAGAATCTCACCTCCACACTCTACTATAATCCATATACCTTAATAAGAATTGTGTTGTGTCTGTTTGATAATTGTTAATAAGAATTAATAAATTAATTAGATTGGCAATAATGTCTGTGGATTACTCTGTTCCTCCAACACATCTAGCCGGGTTTACAGGTTGTGACGGATCGGTACGGTTTTCACTAACCTCCTCAATATTTCTTTAAAGTTTTATTTATTTCAACCAATCTCCACCGGGAGCCAAAGCGTGATTTATGCAAATGAGAAAAATTATATAAGTTCGGGTTTCGCGAGTTAAAAGGTAGTAAAGTGAAGAGTTAGATTTTTGAAGTCAAATGAATTGAAGCATCAGTAGATCAACACGCAGTTGTTGACAGTATTAGTTAGTAGTGACGCGAAGGCAGTCACTTCTTCGTTTACACACGCAAATCCGATGACCTCAAACCAGTCTAATGCTCTCCCAATTAAATGACCCTTTAAATACGCACACGCCAGATTCGCTGGTATCTCATAATAAGCTATATTATCATCAATGTTATCAAGAAACTCCGATACACTCTCTCGACCTGAAAAGAATAATTCCGGCAGAACCCTATACCCAGCACTCGCTCTTAAATCCGGTACTTCAGTTGGTCGCCAGTGTCGTGAAATATAACCTCCCCTAAGATTATCATCTCCCCGTCTACCGTTAACTGTTTCTGGACGTGTAGGCGGATTAGAGAATTCAAGAGACATAGTTACAAATCACTATATTTATTGATACCTATTAATCAAGGAAGGTTACAAACACACGATTCAAATTTAAGAACAATAAAACACAGTGGAGTATGAGAAGGAGTTACTACTAGCGGAACTACGGAATCGGGACTGAATCCACGAAAGATCAACACGTACAATTACAGCTAAAACACGTACACGTATTTACTAATTTCTAAATCACTAACCTTATTCTTGTAACTTCAGCAGGCCCGTCATGGTGAAGAATTTATTATTGGCTGGATAGGCTGATAGCTAAGGATCCACACTCGGGTTTCCAATTTCAATCTTCAGCTCTCCGGTGTAGCTCGTCGCGTCACTACTAACTAATACTGTCAACAACTGCGTGTTGATCTACCGAAGCTTCAATTCATTTGACTTCAAAAATCTAACTCTTCACTTTACTACTCCCTCTTGTTAACTCGCGAAACCCGAACTTATATAATATTTCTCATTTGCATAAAACACGCTTTGGCTCCCGGTGGAGATTGGTTGAAATAAATAAATCTTTAAAGAAATATTGAGGAGGTTAGTGAAAACCGTACCGTTCCGTTACAAGGTAGACAAGAGGTTCGGATGTAAGAGGTAACCAACGTTACCACAGGTTTCGACGGAGAACGTGGCTACCGGTCACGCCAATAAATTTTAAAATATCCCATAAATAATGAAGACCTATTTGATGTGCGTACATTGTAGAACTTGGTCAGTAGTCTTAAACTGTGGTCCGTGGAACCTCGGGGGTTTAAAGTGCCTTTCAAGGAGGTCTGCGAAGATTTCTCGTTTAATGTTAAGATTTCGTTTTCTTACAGATTCGGAAAGGCTTGATGGAAAAATTGAAAGATGTGCCCTCCTAGACTAGATCATTAAATTGCCCCCCAATAAAAAGACTCTACCAGGTCCATGATGTCAGGCTGGTACGTCAAGTTGGGCCGCAATGATTGAAAGTTTAAGGTATGTGACTACCTTCGGAGCGCTTTGTTTTTAAATATAAAAATTTTCAACTAGATAAACACTTTTTTGAGAAGGGGCATAAAACTAGGAATTCAAGTACAATTTCCACAAAATTAAAAATAATTTTGTATACATTGGGAATTTTGAGTAAAATTTTAGTGAAAAATTAGAGTTATCGTAAACCTTGTACTGAAAATTCGAATTAATATATTCGAATAATGTTTATACAGTACACAAATAATATCATTTCTGTGCTTAGAGCTTAAAGATTTGTAATACTTTTGAAAGTTTTTGAAATATGCAATGTTTTATGCAAGAACTCAATTTTTTACAAAAAACTAATGTTATTTTCTCACAAAAAGTACAAAAAATTATATAAATATATACAAAGAGATTAGATCATCGTCTATACTAGAGATAAAACTAAATAAAAGATTTTCTGAAACTTTCAATTCAATATCTTAAAAAGAAATCCTGTTGTAAACTTTATCGTGAAGCAAAAAATTGAACAATATAGTTACTCAGAAAATGAATTTAAAGATTTTAACACAGTATAAAAATTTTATACTTATTGTACATTTTTTAAACTCACCATATTTATAGGTCAAGATCTCTTTAGCTTCATGCTTAACTAATTTGGACTTTTTTAAAACTTTTGCTGTTTTCTGGAGAGTTTTATAGACTATAACAATTGTCGTTTTTAGTGAAATTTTGATGCAAAATTGCAGTAAAAAAAAGCTCTAATAAAATTATTCAAATAATATTTATATAGTACGCGAATCACATCTTTCATGTGTTAAAAATTAAGTTTTGTAATGCTTTTGAAACTTTTTTAAATATGCCAAATTTTATGCAAAAACATAATTTCTTAATAAAATTAATGATTTTTTTTCTTAAAAAAAGCAATAAAGTACATAAATATATACTCAGAGATTAGATTTCGATTCATTACTAAGATATAACTAAATAAAACAAGTTCTGAAAATTTCAGTTCAATATCTTAAAAAAATTTATGTAAGGATCTACTTTCAGTTTTGTAAACATTTCCCGTTAACTAATTATGATATAACTTTACTTCTAAATATCGTAGAAATAAAAATAGAGCGTTTTTAGAATCTTAAATGTATAGGCTATAAAATAAAAGCATAAAAGAAATTTCGAAAATTTTCATCAAAACGGCGAATTTTGTGTACCCTAAAGAATCGCTGAACTAGGTAATTGAAAATTAAAAGTTAGGTGTATGTTCAGGTTCTAAAAAAGTACTAAATATTATTGAAGGGAAGTCGAAAGTCATTTTTTTAAGGGGTATTAAAGGAATGATATTTCATGTTACAATACTTCTAACATGGATGAGTTTGTGATGCATTTGTGTATGGGATACTGAGAGTTTTTTCAACCATGGGAAACATTAAGTATACAAAAAGAGGTAGACTTTATCCTCTGTTCAACATCCCTAAATTTTAAAATTAATTCATTACTTTCTTGCTGTGAATTTTATGATGTAATTAAAACACAAGCGAAACATTCTGAAAAAAGGCATATCTCGGGATAAATAATATTGGATAAAGTTTAATGTTTCAGTAAACTATTAAAATTTTTAAGTAATTTCAGAAATATGACTGGGTTGAACAAAAAGGAAATATGGTAAGCCTATATAAAAAATTTCATATCCTGCGATAAAACCCTATCTGTTCTATTTCTCGGTATTCAAAATTTTCGTATTTTTACGTATAAAATTTTTTGGACGTACCAGATTTGAATACTTCTTTTGTGAACTTAATCTTACCGAAATCGAATTTAGAGCGCAATAAATTTCATTTTTTATCTTTTGGGGATTAAATGCTGAAATAACTTTGAAACGAATACTTCAAGACGAAATTTTAAACACTGAAATACTTTTTTTTCTTACTTTCATTTCTTTCTCTCATTTTTTACAATTCAGACTTGACGATCTCTTACTGGGCATCAATTTCACTTCAGTAACGAAAAAAAAAAATTAAATTTTTATGTATTCTTTCAAGCCACATTTAATAGCAATTTAACGTTTTATCTAAAAGTAAGCTATTTAAAATGTGAAAATTAAAAGAATATAATTAAGGAATAAAAAGTGTAAAAGTAGGGTGGGATATGTGCATTATCACATCCCTCTTCCCCTTTTACGTCGAAGGGAGCAATCCACACTGACGTCACACCCCGCCTATAATGCCTAACAAGGCTCTACACGAAGAATGATTCAGAAGGACGCCGAGCGATGCTTAAGACGAGACGTAAGAGAAAGTCGTTCTCCTTTGGTGTTCAGTATATTTGACCATTTCACCCTTCAGTGTTTAATAAATCATTTTTATAATTCTAAAGCTGTGTGACGGATCTTTACGCGACGTTCGCACTAATCCTCTTGGGGAAACTTTGGGCTAGCATTCGTGTTAATTCACAGCCATCCCTCTCAAGAAGAAACCCTGATATGGAGATCAGTTTGTCTGTATAAAGTCAGAGTTTGGTAATTGCAATATAGAAGAAGCGGAGAATCTGTTCCGGTTTTACGAAAGTGAGATTTAATTGGTTTTCATAACTTGAGTTAAGAACGGAGTTTGCACTGTACTAAATTAGTGGGTTGGGAATTTATAGTCTAAGATAGATTAGATTAAATTAAACTGATTACAAGCGCTTGTCCACTTAGGGCAGGCAGTGATTCCCAAAGTGGTCTATACAGACCCCCAGGGGTCTATGACGACCTCCAAGGGGTCCACGTCAGCCAAAAATTAATTTGGGGGTCCATGAGGTTTAAGATGGGGTCTATGATAGTGGCTCTCATTAAACTAGATCGTGATTTTAATTTCAAAAGAAAATTTAATCAAGTGGAAATCAAGTTTTACCCATTTAACAATTATTTACTAAATTTAATGAGGTTAATTTGCGTTTACAAGTTGACAGCATAACTTTTATTAAAAGAAGAACGATTTTAGCTTTTGTTTCCTGAGTTAAGCTAAAGTATAATACTGGATGTTCCGAATTTTCTTAATTTGTCACCGCAATCTGTCATAATGTTTTAACCTACATTCAATATTTAAATGCCTTTTATTCAGGTTTTGAAACCAGGATTGAGAATGCTTTGACTATTGAAATAATACAGTAGGCAATGAATTCATATGGTCATGTTGAAAAAAATGTCACATTACAATAGGAACTGATCGTAATAGGCACTAAAGCCAATCTTCAAGTTTAGAAAAGGATGGCAGCAATCTGGCTTTAAAAAGTCAAGCCTGTTATTTGTCTGGACTTTTGGAATATCGTGAAGAAGTTTATCATTACTTTTCCTAGTGTGAAGAAGTTTCAGCGCGGTTGCTAATCTCCAAAACAAAAACAAAGATAAAAACTGGACACCAATAACAGAGAAGATTTAAGGTTAAATCAGACAAGATTGATACTAAATGTTGAAAATTTTATACTGTAGTGCTTGAGATTCATCCCTTCCATTAGAATCATTTGTTTGTTTAGTTATATTATTCAACAGTTTTATTTATTAATCTTTAATTTAATTAATTAACATGTACTTTTTAATATTTTAAACACTATACTTCATTACAGTTATAAATTTAATTCTTTTAAAGTAGGAGTAGTAGTACCAGCTGTCAAAAAGACATTTAAGTTGATTAATTTGCAAAAAATCAATATTAAGTAAGCAGGGGTCTACCCCAAACCGAAAAACATGGAAATGGGTCTATGAGACAAAAAAAGTTTGGGAACCTCTGACTTAGGGTTTATTGCTTTCTTTAAATCACTCCATGGGCACCCTTTTGTGGTTTAACTTGTGGTTGATCAGTGTTCTTGAATAATAACAAAATAATAATTATTATGGAAGTTTCTGGTTATGCTTTGTTTTCTCTCACACTCTTAGTTAGGCAGGACGGTGAGGGAGCGATTTCAGGGGAAGTCGCTCACAGCTGTAATCATTTTCTCTCATATAAATTAAACAAGTATAAGATTTTAAAATATGATACATTATCTTTGTTAAAGTGCTTTTAGGAAGCTGTAGAACAGATCATTTAACCTGTGTAAGGGACTACATTTTAAATGTGTTTCACTGAAATGATTATATGATTATACAGCGAAAGGAAAAGTTATCTTGAGTTATAAATTAATAATAAAACTTTAACATAGAGCTGAAGATTAAATCACGCTACATAACAAAAAATCTGTAATAGAAAAGACTTCTTACTGCTTGGAATAAAATTTAAATATTTTTTTCTTTAAGGGGATATTGAATCAATGCATATACAAAGTAAACTGAGTAAATTCTTTACAGTTCTTGATTCTTCTTGATTTTATTATAAATAACAATATTGAAATAACGAGTTAAACAATACTGTGCGAATAATCTGAATAGCTCTGTCTGATAACGGTTCTTTTAAAGCCGGAATTGGCATTACGTCTATCGCGATCGACCGGTTGACCACCAAAACATTTCGTGGTGACCGTCTCAAGATTTTAGCAGATAGTAATTATAGACAGAAATATTCAAGATTGGCTGAAGTATGCAGATTAAGTCTTCTACTGACTATAACAACAAAAACTAACTTTAGGTAAAAATGTATTATTTTTTCTATGTTTTGAATTGTTTAATAATAAATACATCATTTGATATTATTATATTTGTGGCTGCTATTATTATGTTTGTATCTTGCGTTTTACTTCAAACGTGGTTTTAAAAAAAGAGTTCGTTTTTTTAATTTTAGTTCTGTAGGTAAGTATATATAATTATTATTAAAATATTGTAGATATATTTACCTAACTCACCACACCTACGACACTGGGAGTACACAAGAATTTTTCTAGGGGGGGAAGTGAGGGTCGAAAGTCTACCAACACACACACACACACACACACACACACACCACACACACACACAACACACACACACACCACACACACACACACCACACACACACACCACACACACACACACACACACACACACACACACCACACACACACACACACCACACACACACACACACACACACACACACACACACACACACACACAACACACACACACACACACACACACACACACACACACAGTCGACTCTCGATAATTCGAAGTTGGAGGGACCAATGAAAAACTTCGAATAATCAAGAGTTCGAATTATCAAGAGGGTAGGAAAAAACTCTCAAAATACTCGAAGATAATTTTTTTCCGAACACATTTAAACTTCCAACTATGTAATAAAGCACAGCAATTGTACACATGTATAAAATTTTTAAGTACATTTTAAGAAGTACATATTATGCAGTATAAGTATTATACAAAAGTTAAAAGTCCTGTATTAAAGAATACATTCATACACAATCCTACACATCTCTTCTTCACAATAGGGGAATGTGTAGCAAGGTTACGTGTTAAACAAATAATATGGACGACTGACAACTGGTGCGGTTGGTCTATTGTCTACTTGAAGAAGGAAAGCAATAAAAGTGTATTTTCGCCGGATGAACCGAAAAAAGTAAGATGGTGATTAAAGAGGTTACGTTACAGGAGAGACGCGCAGAGAAAATTCAACACAAATTTTGTAAGCTCCAACCTGTTTGCCGACAGGACTGTACATGCCAGTGAGTGTTCGAATTATCGAGAGTTTTATAAGATAACTTCGTATTATTGCGTGTTGTATTCTGGCCAGCCACAGATTTTACTTTGAATTATCGAGTATACCCAAACGTATTGTTTTAGTTCGAAATACCAAGAGTTTCTCTAGGGATTGAGCATATACTTCGAATTATCGAGAGGTTCGTATTATCGAAGGTTTCAATTATCGAGAGTCGACTGTATATATATATATATATATATATATATATATATTGATTTTGTAGATTGTCGGGAACAAAAAAAAACACAGTAAAAATAAATGATTGAAAAAAATCAGCATTAATAACAAATACTTAATTAAGTTTTACGTATTATATACACATGGGATTATAATCAATCGAAAAAAATCAATAACTATGAGAGAGGGTCCGGACCCGTGGACCCTCCTTATGCGCCACTGACATTAGGTTTACCGCAACGCATTGAAAAAATTAGAAGCAGCCCTTACCCTGGAAAAGTCTGCCCACCCCTGTTTTGAAGTGAAAATTTATTATTGTTTTACAGATAGTTCGAAAAACTATTTTACTCTTACTGCATGCTTACCATTAAGATATTTTGATTAGATAAAAAAAAAAATATTTTACAATTTCTGTGAGTCCTTTTGTTCTATTTTCTAGTACGAATTCCGATTCATTTTAAATTGTCTTATAATAATAATAGTTTTATAACTCTCTTTGAAGCTTGACAATGCTGTCATTCAATATCTTTAAGAGATTATTTTAACTAAAATTTAATCCATATTGCAAATGACATTTTTGCAAAAAATTTGACATTTTCATATGGAGTAAGTAAAAGATGGCCTTAATATGCTAGTGTATTTTTAAATATGAACTCGAGCTACTACGTAGTGCATTCAAATATGAGTACATTTTTTATTTCTATTTTTTGAAGAGAAAAAAAAATAAACCTGTGTGCTCTACGAACAAGTAAAGTGAATGATTGTTTGAATTATTTTATGAAAAATATACGTCTTCTCAAAAATATTTTTAGAGAATTGAAAAAAAAGTAAAGAGGGTAAACTTTTTTTAATCCATAACTAAATGAAAATCCAAATACTTAAAGTGTAGATTTTGATGAATATTCCTTTTATTTGTCAGAGTGTTTATTAATATATAGTATTAAAACATACTTTAAAAAGAAAGTAAATGCGTTTAAAAAAGACAAATATATGATGCAAATGTTGAAATTACACTGGTGTGCAAAACTTAAGCAACAGGTGGGTTTATTGCCATAACTTCACGAAAAATCATCTGCGAGACATGAAATGCTGAAATGAGGGAGAGTATTATGTACGTAAAGGATGACGAAAGCATCGGCGCTGAAAAAGGAATACAACGCATACGGTATGGAATCAAACAAAAACAAGCTTTATTGAACGCATAGTATCGTGACTCATGATTGTCTATCCAACAAGAAGAAAAACAAGCAGATGTTCCTTAATATGGTATATGCCCTCCCTTCACTACAATGGTTGCTTTGCACTGTCTCCGCTTACTCAGAACCAGCTGGTGCAACATTTCTTGAGGTAGGAGTGCCCATTCCTCAATCAACATGTTTGAGTTGTTGATTGTTCTCCGGATGATGTAAGCGTGCTGCAATACGTCTCCCCAAAGCATCCCACACATGTTCTATGGGATTTAAATCTGGGGAGCACGCTGGTCAATCCATTCGAGTGATATCTTCACTTTACAGCAGCCCCTCAACAGCAAGAGTCCGATGTGGCCGTGCATTGTCATCCTTAAAAATTAAGTCTGAGCCAATGGCACTTCGGAACAGACGCACATGAGGAAGAAGTACCTCCTCACAATAGCGATCCCCGGTTATAGACCCTCTGTCGAAAATGTGAAGCTCAGTTCGCCCGTTCAGCATAATGCCTCCCCAGACAAGAACTCCAGGACCACCGTAACGGTGTCTTTCCTTGATGTTACTGGGATAAAACCGGTCCCGATCTCTCTCCAAATCAAAACGCGTTGAGAATCGCTTCTGGTACTGAACCGACTCTCATCCGTAAAGAGGACACGACTCCATTGATCAGTTGTCCAGTTTTTGTGCTCTTTGGCCCACTGTAAACGGTGGCGTTGGTGGCCAACTTTCAACCGTTCAGGACGGCGGGCGAATAGGCCCCCTTTGTGAAGGCATCTGGCCACAGTAAACCGCGATACTTGTCGACCCGTTGCTGTACAGAGTTTCTGAGCAATGGCGCTTGCTGACTGCTGTCGACCTCTTGTCGCCTGCAGATGATATATCGGTCATCCCCAGCAGTTGTCGTCCTCGGGCGGCCACCACCAAACTGTACCTGTGGTTTGGAACGATTTCCAAGCGCGCGATACGACACTTTTGTTGATTCCGAACTCTGCAGCTACACTGGTGACAGTACGCCCCTCCTCCAGCTTTCCGATCATTCTCCCACGTATGAACACGTCCAGGTGATTTCTTCTAGCCATATTTCACGAACTGACTCACTGGCACTTGCAGCGAATATGTTGAATTGCGTCTCCGTCCTTCATTTTATTCTACTGTTGAGCTGCGCGCGCCGACATCACGCGTTTTGCGTACGCTCACATCGCTTCTGACGTTTCGTTCCTGATATTTGCATACGCATGACGTTTCTACTGACTTACGTATTCACTGTACTGATCTCCAGACCTCCTTTTATGCAATTTCTGCTAAATTTTTACATTGTTGCTTAAGTTTTGCACACCGGTGTATTTTGTTAAAATGAAACTGAAAATGGTAATTATAGGAAATTTTATCTGACGTGTTTCGTATAAAGAAATAAAGTTTCATATAAAGTAGCATTGTGTTGGGGATAAAATTAAAAGAAATTTTATTTCAGTCACTTAAATAAAAGAGGTTGAGAATTCGATTTTCGGATCGCATTCTATCGATTAAGGCTAATTTAATAATGTTCCATTGTCGGAAATTCTTCACTATTACATAACAAAACTTTTTCTCATACTTACTTCTCTTTGCTATTCTTTTATTACTTCGCTGTTCACAGAAGACTGAAGTACTTTTTTTTCTTAAGAAGTTTTCTTCAAGGTTTTTTCCTTTTATGCTTATTTCTTTATTGACATCCTCAAGGCTGTTTAAAAAATGATTGAAATTCACGTTGGAAAGAAAGAGAGAATCGTTCTTTTTTTTCATTTGAATGATATATTTTATGTGTGTTGAGGCTTTTATATTTTATTAATTCTATCTTAAACGAAATGCTGAATAAGACTTAAATTGTTAAAATAATTCCGAAGTTTAAATTCTTGCTTTTTCTGCTTCTAATTACCTAGTTTTTAACGAAATGAAAATAAATGTGTTATTCTGTGAAAAGATAAATGTAGTTTCTCTATAATTTGAAGCTAAAAAGGGTTTGAAACATTCTGCTATTATTTTCACCGAAGCTGGAATTAATTTGGCTTTGTTTGAATTAATGTTCTCTAGAGCCACTTGAGGCTCTATCAGCTCAAATCGTGCCACGGCGTCGCTATCAATGAGGACTCGATTTGAGCTGATATTTGTCCAGTAAAAAGTTCCAGGAAAAAACAGGAATCCAAAATATTGAATTACGAAAATAAGGAACAGAATACGGAATAATAATAACAAAATAATTAATTTCAATGCTTTTTTTTACGTAAAGAGTTTTCTGATTTAATAAAAGGAGTGAAAGAAAAAATTGAATTCAATAATGTAATTAACAAGCCATCACATTTACAATATTAATTAAACAACTAAAAAAAAAAACGTTACAAATTATGAGTTGCCGGCCAAAAAGTAAGAAACTAGTGCTTTATTATTAGAACGATACGATAAAAATTTTTCAGTTAAGTATATTTGAAATGCACAACGAAATATTTCTGGATCCCCAAGAAAAATAATCAAAAACCGTACAAAAATGCATTATAATCAAGTAATTAAGTAATTAAATTAACGTTGCATTTTTAAATATCAATTATAATGAAAAAAATTTTGTTTGTGTTCATTTTTTATGTTAAAATGAAAATGAAATAATACAAATAATTATTTTTTCCTAATGAAAATATCATGAATAAATGTATTTATACAGGATTATTTTATATCTTTATTTAACTTTAACCTTTAATTTTTTTTCATAAATTTTAATCCGAGATGTTAAAATGAAATAAAAACGATAAAAGGAATTATTTTCTTAAAAACTTTTTCCATTCCCCTGTAAAATGGAGTGGAAATCACTGTAGCCGAATGGTCCTGATCGTGAACTCGTGGCCAGCTTTGTTTCAGTTAAGCAGTGGTTTCAAGTCTTCTTGCATTTGAAGACTTGCATTTTAGGGGTGGTGATGAGCTTTAAATCCAGGTTTAAAGTTTTCATGTTGGGGTGGTTTAGAAGCTTGGAGAATGGGATGTTATCTCTTGTTCTCGGCACTTCACCGTTGCATAAAATTACACGTTTCGAGCTCAATAGCCTTCCAAAAACACGAATTTTCTCTCTGAAAGCCAAGGTGGGAAAGGTAATTTTATCTAAAAAAGAGATCACTAATGAATCGCTTTCCTTTCGGTATTGTGATTAATTTGCATAAAATAGAAGGAAAAAGCATTATATAACAGGAAAGAGCAGTGTCATTAAAATAAATGAACGGTAGAACGTTCAATGGGGCACACGATCTCCGAAGAGGTCTTAATCCCCTATCTTCAATATTGCGAGTTGAGTATTAAGAGATAGAGCTTGCCCTGATAGATTAAAAGATTAAAAAATAAATAGAAACCAAATTAAAAATCAAAGATGGTTTTCTGGGCTAATTTAGTTTTTGTCTTGCTTTTTCTGTCTTGGTTTTCTTTATAACCGTGGATACGTATTAGGGAAGAAGTTGTCTACAAAGTATCTTTATAAGGAAATTCTCTCGAATGTTACTTTTTTCCTTCTCTTATTTTAGTTTTCTTTTTGGGAGAGTTGTATATTTTTCACATTCCGGTGCATTTGGAATTGTTTAACTCTAGTTTAAACAAGTATATTAATAATGTTTGTTGTTAAAGTATCGACAAGCTAATCTACTAATACTCATGACAAATTTCGGCAAAACATACACCAAGAATGATGCATCTAAATATTCCTTTCAATTCCAAGGCATGTTACAGTAATCGTTGCCAACCATGGCGGCAGTAGGAAATACTTTGTTAGGGGTATTTCATACCACCATACCTGTTAGATTTCAATCAATCCGCCCTTGTTTTGTGTATTACTAGCTCAATAAATATAGTTTTGATATAACTTGTCCTTGATATAAAGTTGCATTTGGAATAATTAAAAATGTAGGTTCACTGAAAAGTGTTTGATGAATAAGTAATACCAAAACAAAAAAAAAAAATTATGTCAATTCCTACTTAGGTCAAGAAAGAAAATTTTTACTTTAGTCACTTTTTATCAAATAATTACAAATAATATAAACATGTGACATATATATATGTATGACAGAATCACAGTATTAAAAAGCAATGAATTTTTATTAATTACCATAAAAGTATCATATTGTCATCCAAAACAATCGTGTATATAAAATTTCAATTCAACTGAATGCTTTAACACGTGAGAAAAAAAATCTTTTAAAGTTTTGACTAAAGTCGCCAAAATGGTCACTAAATCGCCAAAAATGATGCCAAAGGGGCTGTATCTGTAATTCTGTAAATAAATAGTTTTAGTCAATTAATTTTAATTAATTATTATTAAATTATCGTATTCTCACCTAAAACAATCGTGTATAGAAAATTTCAGCTCAAATGAGCGCTTTAAAATGTTAGAGAAAAACCTTTTAAAGATACAAGTTGCCAAAAGGGTCACTAGGTCACCAAAAAATGATGCCAACGTGGCTATATCTCTATGAATAATTAGTTTTATTCAATTAATTTTTAATAATTATAATTAAACTATTGTATTTTCATTTAAAATAACAATTGAGCGATTTAAAATTTATTTTTACTTACGATTGAAAATTTGAACAAGATATAGGGAAATTGTGATTTAATATTATGAATTTAAAAAAATCATTAGCTTGGGATTCTTACAACATAATTTAATAAAGAGCTAAAATAGAATTTATGAAACATATATTAAATGAAAACATCTATATTGTAATCGTTAACCAAATTCAGTTCACATAAAACTACAGAATTGGGTAACCAATCACTGGTCTTCCATGCTTAACTTATTTTTTATTTGAATTTATGTTGCAGGAATTTTGATCAACACTGAAAAATTATTATTGCTGAGGCAAAATATGTGTATAAATAAATAAAATGTCATTCATTCATTTTTAAGAATATAAAGCTACGATAAAATCAGAAAGTAAGAATGTAATCTAAAATATAGAAAAAAAAAATACTTTTTAGAAATTTTTCTTACTTAAACTGAGTAATATTTTTATTTAAATGTTTAATAGCATATTGTTTCGTTCAAACTGAATTTATGTTCTTAATAATCCTTGTAATCTCGGTGGTACATATGCTGTATCACAGTTTTTTTTATATTTATTTTGGTTGTGGTACAACTGCTGTACCAAGCGACAGTTTGTACACCCTTTTTTCCGCGACGATCCTATCTTTGAATCATCCTGTATATGAGTTTCAATGAAATCTAAAATAAATAAGAAAACATTATAGGGTACAATTTTTATTACGTAGAATAATTCACTACAGTGCAAGATCCATGTAAGTCTCTTATCAACAAGTGATTCATCAAATACTATTCAACTTTGAAATTAATTTGGCACTTTATAAAGGATTAACTCTAAATTTATATATATAATTTTTACTGCTATATAAAGAAAACGCAAAATGTTTCTTGTTTTAAAAAACTTGTGCTAAAAACAAAAATTGAAACTATTATAATTGCTTTCAAACTATTGATTAATAAGTTTTCACCTAAACTATAGTCTCTGACAACAAAAGAAATTCAAACAAAACCATAGAAGAGAAAAGTTTATAACAACATATTTATTTTGGAATTCAACAATATACTGTTAATTTATTAAGTTACAACAATATTGTGGTTATTCATGCCAAAATTATTCTTTGGAAGCTCTGCATGTGTCTTTTTGTAATGTTTTTGTGGGAAAGGAGTTTTTTTTACTGAGGATAAAAGGAAAAAAAAATGTTTAAAATAAATTTTGTCTGTTTTTTAGTTAGACACTTGTATTTTTGTTATACTTTTTCTTCTTCTGCACCTAGATAATTTTTACTGAACGATTTCTCTTTTAAGTAGCTGTAAACACTGAGAAAATAAAATTCTCCTGTTATGACTTCTTAATTTACCGCCTGAGTGTTACTTATATGGTATCTTTTGGAAAAAAACAAATAACTGTTGAAATAATTTTAAATATATATAACTGTTTAATATTTTAAAATTCTAAATATTTATCTTCCGAGTTCCGTCTTTAAGAAGTTAGCAGAAGCATTTAAATATGAATTAGTTAGAACAATTGCGACCAGAAATTTTTAAAGTAAACAATATTTTCTGTTAAATCTTTACTGAATGGAAATGAGAAATTTCTTTGTTTAGGAAGAAATGAAACAAATAATGAAGAATTTTTGAAACGCTTATAGTGCTTGTATTGATGCAAAAAGAAGAGAGGACGAAATATGATATCCATGATAACCGTGATCCATTGTAATGACTACAACAAAAGAAATAATTTGATTTTTTCCCTAGAAATATATAGTATTAAAGTTTTTGTGTAAAGAATACTTAAATAATAAACATTATTTATATATGGATGCATATAATATGTTTATGTTGTTGTTGCTTATGCCATCTGTCTGACGTAGTCAGATCGAGGCCCACGAAATTCATCATGGCAACGGGCTAGAGATACGCCTGTCGTTTAGCCTAAGCTTTGAGCCCATGAAGGTGACAGTACGATTTTGCTCACGATAGATGACGATACCATTCGAACCCACTGATTTAACGAGCACGTACTCCGTGTGTACTCGGAGAGTATTTGGTGGCATCGAACCCAGGCCTTCCGGTCTGGCGTCCGATGCTCAACCCACGGCCGTGAATAATCTTGTACACATATATTTTAGGCACTGTCAGAAGGTGTGAAAGCTTTCTGAGATTTATTAAGCGAATTTGAGTACTTAATCCTGTATTTCAAGGATTTTTTTTTTACAATAAATTTTCATTCCTTCAGAAGAATTTTTTTTTTGCGATTAATTTGCATAAAATCCTCGAACCCCGATTTATGTAATAATTCTCTATTTAAATTTTCTTTCGAAGAATTTTCTTTAATTTATGACAGTCTTGAATAAGACTGTCATAAATTAAAGAAACCGTCATGACGTTGCTGTCAAACCGTCATGAGTTGCCAGAAATAATTTCGAAGCTGATACTAGTACTACTACATGAATGGGCAGAAATTCCTTTACAACTCATTAAAACCCTGTATTCAGAAGGGGCAGGCGATGAAAAAATTATACAACAGTCAATATTGAGATCACATATGTTGTTGTTGTCGTGTATGGGGCAAAGAGCAAAGGTGTATATAACAAAATAAAGATATAGTCAAATATTGCCAAAGGCGCGAATCACTGCCATGGCAACATTTATGGCACGATCCGAGTATAGGATGTCCATGCTGTAGTCATTGTCTATTTTAAAAAGGGCACCAACAATGGAATTACAGCTAAAAAGGTGTTTGGGATCCAGTTGCTTGCCTGGGCAGTGCCTGCATTCCACATATGATAGGCAGAATCTTCATGCCCTTAAAATGTTTTGTCCTTAGTCTGGTTATTGTTGTTGTAATTTCTAGGCTATAATTTAATTCTGGCAACGAGAATTTTTTTCGGGGGTTTGAGCAGAGCTTTCGTTTTGCGACTGCGTTGGCATCAAAGACCGTAGTTGAAAAAGTTACAGGTTCAAGTGTTCTGGCTTCATTGACAAGGAAATCGGCCATCCCGTTCCCTTCGATGTCAACATGGGCCGAGATCCACTGGAGGGTGCATGATTTGCTCAATGCACCAATGGAAAATAAAAGAGAATTAATTTCTTGGGTGAGTCCCATTTTTCCTTTCTTGATGGCCTCGAGAGCACATCTACAATCGGAGAGAACAATGATGCCATCGGAATTAGCGATATCTGTCCATGTAAGGTAAATATCTAGGGCTGTCCTAATTGCTATTTGAGATCATATCCTCTACTTAATCACCGATTTTCCTTGCCAGTCATCCGGTTAATGGATGGTTCTATCATCTGTCCACCTGTCTATTCTGTTAATTTTTCAGTGAAGTCCTTTTTATCTTTTGAGGGTTTTTTGGAGGGAAAGTTTTGCTTTGTTTTCTAATATTTTATGTATAGGGATTTTAAGGTAATTTTAAAATTTTTTTATCGACTTGAAACACTTTTGCACATTGTTATGCCAGACAAACTTTCCTTCTTAATTTTTGCTCTACAGTGTGTAATACACTTACTTCCCAAATTGGCATTAATGTTTAAGTAGATGTTTTTTTAAGAAACCGAAGTATTATTAGATATAATTTTAATCGCTTCATGTGTTTCAAATCTTTTAAAAAAAATAAAATAGCCACTTTGATATGACGCATCAATATGAACTTTTGAGTTTACAGAATGAAATTTTCAATGTATCATTATAAAATAATTTGAGATATAAATGAAATTTGATATATTAATTAAAAAAATGCCATTGCGTTTTGAAAAAAAAAACAAATCTATTTTTTTAAAAAAAGGAGAAAAGCGACTCACTCACTCATCACGAAATCTCCGGAACTGTTAAACCGTCAGACTTGAAATTTGGCACACATGTTTCTTTTGTTGAGTAGAGATTTGCGAAAGTCGACTTGTGATTGTCGAAAGTGCATCAGGGATAAATATACTTTCACTTGAGAAATTCAAATTTTGACCTTTTTAAATCAAGAGGTGAAGCTTATAAGAATGCTTTTGAATACATTCGAAAACTTAATTCTACAACATATAGATATTAGTAACTTAAAAATAATATATAGTCTTACAACATGATGAAATATCCAGCTAAGTGAGCAGTCAAAGCTAGCTATTTACATAATTAGTTTTCATCAGGTTTATTACTCGAAGCTGTAGCGAAAATTACATTTAATAAAATGTCCTGAAAACATCGCTTTGATATACATTTAAAGACTTGTAAACTTGAATAACGCTTCAGAGCAAATTTCAAATGCTAAGATGCTTTCACTCTAAACTTTAAGTAACGGCAATATTATGTTTAACTTTAATGCATAGTAAACACATCTCAAACATACGAGAAAATTACGTAATGGGTAATTGTGTGTAATAAGATATTATCAGATTCTGCTTTCAAGGTTGTTTAGTACTTTAAGTAGTATTTTAACGACAATATTCCAAGCTTTCACTGTTTAGCGTAAAATAAACTTTTAAACCGATTGGAATACATACTAATTGCATTTTATATAAATGTGTTTGTTCTTAGTAAATATTTTATCTCGATGTCAATTTGATTTGAGAGGTTTAACCAATATTTAAATTGTGCCCAAAATGTAAATAGATTAATTTAAATAGAAAATTTTTAGTTTCTAGCGATCTATAATTTGAATATGCTTCTTAACTAGATAAAGTTTATCATGCAGATCTATTAATTACTAGTAGATTATTATCCTTAAAATAATTTGATTTTTTTAAAAATAGAAGTAAAAAAAATCTATTTAAAAATAATTGTCATTAAAAAAGTTTTTTTTTAGTCAAATACTTTTATTATAGACTGCATATATTTTAACAAATTATTAATAAGTTTATATTTATTTAATTCTTACGAATGGTTAAGCAGTTGATTTACTATTGTATTTCAATGAAAGTAAAAAACTTTTGAAAAACAAAATCTTTTTAAATGAGTGTAGAGAGTATTAATTACAAAAACATAAGAGTCCTGTTAAACTTAATGAGCATTAGGGTTTTCTGAAAGACTTACTTTTTAAGGCACATTTTTTTAAAATTTACGATGAAAGTTTTTGATTGAAATATTACAATAAATAAATGCTAATCATTATAAAGAAAAGTTCCAATTGCACTATTTTTACAACCCTACTATTCTTTTTGTTGAGGGACCTAATAATTTTCAAAAGCCTTTCGTTTGGATTGCATTTATCTTTTCTCAAATAAATTTTTTGTGTGTAAAAGTACTACAAGGAATTCAAATTAATATTTAAAACTGAAGCATTTTAAAATTTTATTTTTTATTGCTGTTGCAACTTCTTATGCAATAAGAAAGCAAGCGCTGATACACTGTTTCAGTTAAGCAGTTAAACTGAAGCAATAAAAAACATTTTGTTCTGGGGGTGGCAACGGTAGTTATTGTTCCGATTCATTTTTGTTGAATCGATTGTTATATGTTATATTGCTGTTCTTGTCTTATTTGTATTTATTTTGTAGTTTCTAAGCGGAGGGAAAAGAAACCAGTCTCGCAAGAAACAAAAGTGGAAGAAATTTCAAAAAAGGGAATTTTGATGACATTAATATAGAAATCACACATACACACCAGAAAGGGCTCCCACTGAGAGAGGAAGGGGAAATTTCCAAAGGCATGAAGTTATATAGTCGAAAAAGCTCGCATGTCGCCAGGCCACATAGCTAGTGTATGTTAAACTATGGAAGGCGAAAAGCCTTACCATCGTTTCTTTTGTAAGCCTGTAACGATTGCAACATCACGAAGCATAATTTTTCAGTTTCAAAATAACTTTTCACCACTATATTTTGAAGAAAATTATTTATTTCACGCATAGGCCATAACTATTTATATTACTAGTTGTAATTTATTGGGAATGCTTTTGACTCTCTATGGAGTGCATACTCAACTAGTAGTATTAGACAGGCTGCCATCTAGCTGAATTTCATGATAATCAAACAAAAATTAGATTTCAGTACTTTGCATCGGGCGTCTCTTTTATTTGCTGATTCTATTTATAAAATTGCAGTTCTTCAGTATGACATAAATGTAAGCTGATACTTGATTTGTAATTTTATAATTTTGCAATGTTTCTAAATTTGATACGTTTAAAATTTTATGTATCGTTAATCCACTCAATACCATAAAAATTTGTGCACCAATAAATAAATGTGTGATTTAAACGAGAAACTTGGTATGAAGGTACATGTTGGGAAGATATGCAAATGATTAAAAATTCGGCGGGATTGCGCATTGCGTAATGCCGCTAGAGGGCGTTAAACGTTCTTATTGGAGTATAAAACAGGTAAGCAGAGCTTGTTTGGAAGTACTAAATCTTTTGCAAAGGGAATGCTGAGGTAGACATGCCGTTACGCCGCCGTCGACGACAGTATGAGCAGCTGTCAGAGTTCGAAAGGGGGAAGAATCATCGGGAGGATTGAAGCTGGGTGATCATTTCGGACAGTAACTCGTCAAGTAGTCCGTTCTGATTTGACTGTGAGGAGGTGTTGGGACCAGTGGATAGAAGAGATGTCATTTATACGGCGACAAGTCTCAGGACGCCCTCCTCAGACCAGTCATCGAGAAGACCGTCACATTATACGAAAAGCACGCGTAAAGCCAACTGTCTCATTGGCCACTGTCCAGACAGGTAGCCCCTTCACTACGAGCCCCTGTGTCTTCCCGAACCATCGCAAGTTGTCAGGCTGAAGGACATCTGGTATCGCGGGTCGTATTACGTGTGCTACCAATGACACCCACTCATCGAGGCCACCGTTTGAAGTGGTGTCGCACCCGATGGCATTGAACTGTAACGGAATGGAACCAGGTCATCTTCAGAGACGAATCTAGGTTTAATTTGAGCAGAGATAACAATCATGTTCGTGTATGGAGGCCCCGAGGTGAAACCTTCAGTCCTCCCTTTGCTTTACAGTGACACACCGCTCCCACAGCTAGTGTGATGGCATTATGTGCCATTGCTTACGATAAACGGTCACCCTTAATATTGATCTATGGCATAATGATAGCCCAGAGATACGTCCATGACATTCTTCAGCCACATGTGAGTCCCCAGGAGATATTTATCAACAAGATAATACTCGGCCACACACAGAAAGAATATCACAAGACTGCCACCACTACATTACCACCCTTCCCTAGCCTGCTCGATCCCCAGATTTGTCATGAATCGAGCATATCCGGGAACATTTGAGACGGCAAGTTGGACAGCCTACGAGTTAAGTCGAACCAGAAGCGCGTTTACAGCAACTGTGGAACGAGATGTCCCAGGAGGTCATAAGAAACTTGCCTCAATACCCACACACTAGTACCGCATTGTGCATTCGCACAACAAAGGGTTCAATTGAGCACTAAAATTTCCATTCATTTGTACTTTTTTCTGTAATAAATGATCTTCTGTATTTGATTTTCTAATCATTTACTTATATCAAGGTAGTAGTTATACATGTCAAATTTCGTTTCATGTTGACGACTTTTTCCTTGGTGTGCAAATTTTTATGACAATGAGTGTATAAATATAATTAAATAATTAAAAACGTTAGTATAAAAATGATTCTTTAAAATAGACCACTTATCGCTTTTTTCATGTTTTAAAAGTTGAATATTATAAGAACTACTTTTGTGGTAATGAAATACACTGCTGGTCACCGTAAATGCAACACCAAGAAAGACAAGAGATAGCACAACAAAATTTATTTTGTACATAACATGTTGACCAAGTATCAAATGATTAAATTTATGGACTTCTGTGAAGTGTGGTTCCTACCAGAACCAGTAGCCAGAGTAGCCGCCATTGTTGGAGATCACCGCTGCCACACGCCTTGGCATTGATTCAAAGAGACTTTGGATGTGTTCTTGGGGTACAGCAGACCAAGCAGCTTCCACACGTTGCCAAAGTTGATCTAATGTGGCAGCTGGGGTGTAATCTGGGTCAATCGTTGAGCAACCATGGACCACATGTTTTCCATCGGTGAAAGATCTGGAGAGCGAGCCGGCCAGGGAAGCAATTCAATCTGGTGATTGACGAAAAACCTTTGGACAATGCATGCCACGCGTGGTCACGCATTATCCTGTTGAAATATGGCTGTGGCCAAGCCCTGAAGGTAAGGAAGAAAAACTGGCTCCAACACCTCGGAGATGTAGCGCTGGCTGTTTAAAGTACCGGCAATGCGTACTAGAGGAGTGCGAGAGTGATATCCAATACCACCCCATACTATAGTACCCGGTGCAGGACCAGTGTGGTGGTGCATAACGCAGCTTTTCAGCATCCTCTCTCCACGGTGTCTCCAGACTCGAAACCGACCATCGTGGTGTTGCACACAGATGCGTGACTCGTCAGTAAAGGCAACTTCATTCTGTTCTGCCACCCACATTTTTCTTTCATCGCACCATTGGTGGCGGAGACGTCTGTGGTTCTGCGTCAAGGGTAAACCAAGCAATGGACGTCTTGCTGACAGACCACTCTGCTGTAAATGGCGTCGAATGGTACGCGCAGACACTAAATGATGCGTTACAGACTCAATGCGCTGTGCTATGGTTCGTGATGTGACTAAGCGATCCGTCACTGCCATGCGCACAATTTGCCTGTCCTCACGTGAAGTGGAGCACTGAGGTGGATGCGATCGACCACGTCGGTCTGTCTTACCCTCCTGCATCCAACGGTCAGATATCCGCATTACAGTTGTTTGGTTTCGTCCAACACGACTACCGATTTCCCTGAAAGATAATCCACAATCTCGGTAGGCCACTATCCTTCCTCTGTTGAACTCGGATACTTGATCAAACGCTGATCGTTGTTTTCTTGATCGTTTTTTGAAAACACCACAAGAAAAACACAATTGCCGAACTTGAAATCGTCGAAATCTCCAAGCCTTAAATAGAGCTTTGAGGTGGCGCCACAGGCATGCGTGATGTGTGTCTGCGCTGAAATTCTAATCATTTGCATATCTCATATCCGCTAATGCATGTTGTAAATTTCATGTTATTTGCGTGCTTCCTTCAGGGTGTTGCATTTTCGGTGGCCAGCAGTGTATGTCCAAAACTCGAAAAAATAAATTATGGAGACATCGATAAGTAGCGTATAAACAATAAAAAAAAAATCAAAATTTTAAAACAGAAAGGAATTCAAGATAATTTAGAATTAAAAAAATCTAGATTAATTAGAATTAAAATTAATTAGATTCTCATGATCCCTTTTTTGGGAAGATTAATTCCAATATTTACACAGAGAAATATTTTGACGCTTAAATCCGGGTTAGCGATTCATTCTCTTAAACAGCTGAGAATGGATAAAATATTTTGTTCGAAGTACTTGAGGCATTATAATGTGTGATATACGTACTTTAAATTAGAGATCTATTTTAAATCTTATATTAAACCCAGATAAAATTCCAAAATTTTTGAAACTTTCAGCTTAATTTACAACCTAGATAGCATAAAAATATGTTCACTGTTTATAAAAGTATGAATTATATTTATTTATTAAATGAATGTATTCAATCCGATTCCTGTCCGTATTCCAGTAAAATAGTTTTAATCACAAATAATATAATATAAATTCTCGTTTCGAAAAATTAATTTTTATTCGAATTTATTATTTTTTCCAAAAGCTGAATTTTGGCTTTTGCTTAAGTTATTCATCCCAGAATTTAGTTCCATATAATATATGGAATAATACCATTAATTACAAAATTAGTTTCAAGTAATATAAGATGAAGTACTCTGCCTAATTTCTCTTAATCATTAAAAGCAGAAGTTTTTCCGGGTTTTTCACTAAAAATTCAAAGTTAAAATCTAAATTTCACGAGAAAAAAAACATTGCAAATTATTTAAGAATGAAAGGAAAACATTTTTAGAATATTTAATAGTGGCTGAATTAATTTATTTCTAAAGTACAAACCTGTATTTTAATAAAATGAGATATTTTACATAAATAGTGCCTAAATAAATATTACATATTTCTTAAACACGTAAATTAAATAAAAAGCATTATAAATGTATGAATAAGAAAGTACTTAATTATATTAGATGTTAGATTTAGAAGCAGTGTTGATTTCTAAGGAATAATTCCATGACTTCAAAAATAAATTTTTGAACCAATTAATATAAAATTTATGACGCTATATTTCGTGGCTTTATACAAGTATATGATGTCTATGTTTTAACATTAAGATTTCGATTGTATTGAAAAACACTCTTATAGCACACACACACACACACACACACACACACACACACACACACACACACACACACACACACACACACACACACACACACACACACACACACACACACACACACACACACACACACACACACACACCACACACAACACACACACACACACACACACACACACACACCACACACACACACACACACACACACACACCACCACCACCCATTATCTTCATGATGTTGCAGGTAAAAGCATGATTTGTCTTTGAAAATAACGTTGTGTTATACTCATATTGTGCAATACATAGTATTTGTTGTGATAAGTCTCTTTATGTGGTACAGCCATCCATCACCACTATGTGCCATTATGCCTGTTATCACGTGTTGTGGTGTGATGAGACAAATGAAATCGGTACTGTTGGGAAATCGTTCAATCTTGCAACCATCATTTACAGATCCATGTGGTTGTTGTTCGGTTAGGTCTAATATGATTATTAAGGTAGTTTGCAGCTTCTATAGACCAATTCTTTCACCGTTGAACTCAGAAATGAATTCGAATTCTTTTTTTAGGCATATCAATGCCCCAAAAGCAATCAAACAAAAAAGATAATACTTCAAAGTGGTATTTTGTTCTTTCTTTATTTAGAATTTGCTAGTAATACTCTGCTGGCACATATTATGTGCTGAAATGGTAATTATTTTTAAGGTCCATACTTTTTTTTCTGACGAATTTCATAGCCACACTCGAATTTTGGCTTAACATTTAATGATTCGAGTCTAAAAATATACCTGACTTATTATACCTAAGCTGGGTACCTACGTAGTATACCATCGATTAATTTCACCAACTCTAAAGACGTCACCATTTCACAAAAATGTCACCAAATGCTACCATCGTTATTATTATTACGTTCAAACATGTGGAGGAAAGGTTCCCACTATTGGCTACATATCACGGCATTTGGCGACGCCTTTTGATTTAATGAAATTGATCAATGGTGTAATACATAAGTTTCTTAAATTGTGAACAATTATTCATTTAAGTTCATCTTTATAAAATAAATTCTATTTTGAAATAAAAAAGTCAAAAAGAACAAATTTAGGTAATGACTAACCACTCTCAAGTAATGTTCATTTTGCAAATGTTTGCACTAGATTGTCTTCCAGTGAATTATTTACTTAACAAATAAATTGTCTTATTTTCAACAAATTACCGAATGCGAGAAGTTGAAAGTTTTATAAATGGACCATTTACCGAAAACTTGTTCCGTTACCATAAAGAAAATAAGACAAATCTCACTGCGTTAATTTAACTTTGCAGATATAAAATTTCACCACTAATTGCAGTCTAGTTTTCCTCTTTAATCCTAATTGATTCAATTACTCGTTCAAATAAGAATAAATCACGAAAAAGAATTGGAGCAATTACTTTTGGCAACGCGAAACTTGAAACGCGCTCGAAATTCGAATATTGTATATTGAGACCTTTTCATGTTTAAAAATGCTCTCTGTGATATATATTTTTATCTTAATATTTCTTTGAAGGCATTCTTCTATTTTAAGATACATTTAGCTTTTCAGGGAAACATTTAGGAGGAAAATAAAGCTTATTTCGGAAAGCAAAGCAAAAATGTTAGAATAACAATGCTGTGTCTCATTTCTCGACGATTTATTTTGATTAATGTTCCATATTTAGCAAAAGTTATTAAATTATGTGTTAAAAATAGTTTTAACTAATCTTTTGACTACGTGAATAGATATGAAAACAAATAGCAAGAATACTCCTGCGATAATGTAACTATTAAGCTTAAATAAATGACAGAAATTTTCGTCGTAAGATTTCAAAAATAGAAACGAAAACAGTATCCCAAAGAACTACACTTTTATAAATCTAAAAAGTATGAAAACATTTTAACTCTTATACAATTTTTGCAATGGTGGTATAAAAGCTATAATAAATGTAATGTTATACGTTAAACGGGATCAAAAAATGGCATTGATCTTTAGATAGACACAATTTAGATGGTTTCTCTAGAGCTTGCAATAATTAAAATTGAATTTAGTATGACGTAATGTGATATTTATTGGAAGAAATGTATTAGTTCAGGGGCTAAATTCACATAACGTCATAGTGACATTATAATGACAAACGCGTGTTTCGAACCAATAGGCTCATAAATTCATGTGACGTCATAACCATACGATAATTGAAATCATGTCTTTTCAGCTAATCAGTTCATGCGCTGCGTTGTTGCCAACTTTTACTCTTTGCAGAAACTTTCTTTTAAAAAGCACATATCTGTCAACAATAATAACGAAAACATAAGTAAGTAAAATATACTTAATTTAAAAGTACTCAAATGAAATGAGGTTTTTAAATTAAAAAATTTGTGTGTGTGTGTGTGTGTGTGATGAGTCTTTTTTTATTATTTATGAGCATTTTTACCCTATTATAAAATTTGAAATTTTAGCAAAATTTTACAAAGGGAATATCATGTGCAAGCTGGTTTAATGATTGTTTTGAATGAAGTCGTGATCACGTGATTGCCTTTATCATGTGACCATCATGAATTGAGCCCATTGTTATCATTTGAGTTGTGGATGAGATCTTAAATATGAAAATTCAACTAACAAGAGGAGGGCACGACTAAGGAAATTCATTTTGGGATGAAACTTGGTATGAAAACTTGGCCAGTCAATTCTGAGAAAATAGCCTTTAAAATTCATGCTTAGCTTTTATACAATTAAGTTTTAAATATTGCCAGCGAGACCCAATGGCACGGTTGTCAAAGCATTTGCTTTCTAGGCGGACGGACAAGGTTCTAATGACGCAATCAATTTTTTTTCCAATTCATTTAATTATTTTTTTAAAATTAAATAAATTATTTTTTAATATTAAATACTTTATGTTTTTATTTTGTATTTTACAAAGTAAAATAATTATTGTAATTGTATAAGTATTTATATTATGTTTTATAAATATATTTTTATATTAATAAATAATATTTATGATAAAATATATAATAAATATATTAAATGATATTTTATATAAAAATTTGTTACAAATAGTTTTATAATGTGAAATACAATATATTATAAATAAAATATTATATATAATATAACATAATCTATAATATGTATTATTTATAAGTTAATTATTTATAATTAATGTAATAAAAATAATGTCTTTTTTATATATTAATTTAATTATTTTACAGTTATAAAAATATTTAATAAGTCTTTTTTACATAAATTTATTTAATTTGCGGATAGAATTCGAGTCGCGCAATCAACTTTTTTATTAATTCATTTAATTATTTTTTAAATTAAATAAATTTATTTAAAAAGTACCTATTAAATATTTCATATAATTATAAAATAATTAAATCAATAGATAAAAAAGACTTATTATTTTTATTATATTAATAATAAAATAATTAATTTAATAATAATACATATTATAGATTATGGTATGTATAATATTTTATTTATAATATATTGTATTTCACATTATAAAACTAGTAACTAATTCTTATATAAAATATTATTTAATATTTATTATATATTTTATTGTAAATATTATTTATATTAATATAAAAGTATATTTATAAAATATAATATAATTATTTATATAATTACAGTAATTATTTTACTTTATAAAATACAAAATAATTACATAAAATATCATTTAATATTTAATAAATAAGTTTATTTAATTTAAAAGAATAATTAAATGAATTGGAAAAAAATTGATCGTGTGATTAGAGCCTTGTCCGTCCGTTTAGAAAGCAGGTGCTCTGCTAGTTGAGCTTCTGTGTCGGTGGAAATATTTAAAACTTAATTGTATAAGAGTTGAGCATGAATTTCAAAGGCTATTTTTTCCGAATTGACTGGCCATTCGGCACTAATACATTGAAGGTTGATCATTCTAATGGAGTACTACTATTATACCAAGTCTCGTCTCAAAATTAATTTCCTTAGTCTTGCCCTCCCCTTGTAAGCGAAAAATTAAATTAGTAGGCATTAACTTTAGAAAATTAAGTTAATTTATAAATCTAATCAACTGAAGTTTACATTCAATAAAATAATAACAAAATTCAAAGTAAATTAATTTAAATTAATTAATTTATAAATAAAGGAAATTTAAATATGCTGATATAAATATAAGTTTAAATGTATAAATTATTTCAAACTCTTAACTTGTAATTAATTATACTTAAATGCATCAAAGAATAATAAAAATATTTCTTTCAATCAGATTCCCTTACAAAACTTATTATCAGCCTTACAAAATTAGATACATTTTTTAAAATTTCAGATATGACCGAAGTATTAAGACTATGTTATTTGAACTCAATATAAGAGAATGAGAAACGAAGCCTGTAATTAAAGCTCATGGCACTGTTGAAGCAAAAATTCATTTTTCTCTTCATATGTTCTATTATGCAATACCACCCTCGTTCCATCAAATCTTTAATGTAAAGAATGAGAAAGAGAGAGAGAAAGAGAGTGAAAATGAAAAAGAGAGAAAGGAAGAGAGAGAGAGAGAGAGATAACGAGAGAGAGAGAGAGGGAGAGAGAGAAAGAAAGAGAGATAATGAAAGAGAGAGAAAGAAAGAGAGAGAAAGAAGAGAGAGAGAAAGAAAGAGAGAGAGAAAGAAAGAGAGAAAGAAAGAGAGAAAGAAAGAGAGAGAGAAAGAGAGAGAGAAAGAAAGAGAGATAACGAGAGAGAGAAAGAAAGAGAGATAACGAGAGAGAGAGAGAGAAAGAAAGAGAGAGAGAGAGACATGTAAAATTCTTGTCCGCCTAACACTTTTTCTGCTTGCAAAGTCGATTAACTGAAGCTGATTTATCGAAGCTATAGTAATCTTGCAACTTAAAATCAATAACCACTCATTCTGGTTATTTCGGTTTTCTCATTCAAAAGTTGTGATCTATTCCTTAAAGTAATATAAACTTTTTTTGTAATAATGAAATGAAGAAAATATTAACTGAATGAGAAATTCAATATTTATTTCACCAATCAGTCAGAAGACTTCATTAATAAACTAAAATATTTTACCAGAATTTTAAATGTTGACAAAAAGCTAAAGTATAAATAGTTGAACTCAATGTTTGTTATAATACCGTATTTATTCGAATCTACGCCACCATCGATTCTAAAACCACACCCCACATTTTGTAAAAAATAAAAAGTAGGGTAAAATAGTTTTATCGTTATTCAATTTTACAAAATTAAAATAATTTTAAAATGAGAACTAATAATAAGTGAATAATTAATTATTTTACCACTATTATAAACTTTTAAATACATGCATGACCATGTGATTGCTCTAATTGTCCTATCCAACGAATTTTTTTTTCAAATTCCCCGATTCTCAGAAGCATTAATATTGGGAAAAAAAGTGCGGTTTAGTTTCGAATAAATATGGTGTATATTTGTCTCAACCATGTTGAAGATTAAAAATGCATATTATTTTTTAAACGAAATTTTTTTTTAGAAACGTTAATATATTATTATATCAAATTAAATTAGTAGAAGACCCTAATAATATAAGAGAGGGCGCATACTTGTTCACAAACTATTATACACTTATGAACTGTTTCAAGAATAATATTTATAAATGAAGAAATACTATTATTGACGACTTGTTGATAATAAAAGAAAATGCATTATCTTGTTAAAAGCTCGAGTAAAAATAATTTAAAATGTTGATTAAATAAGTTTTTGTTTGTCAAGCATTTATATTTATCATTAGAAATTATTCCGCCATTTTATTTATAGTGATGTCTGTCTGTCCGTTTCATTAACAACGTCTGCATCATTACATGTTCAACTCCTACTATTAGTTCACAATCTCCCTATATATATCTTGCTCAAATTTTCAATCTTTAATAAAATACACTTTATAGCATTCAATTGAGCTGAAATTTTTATATACACGACTATTTTGGATGACAATACGGTATTTTAATTCTAATTAATACACATTAATGGATTAAAACTAATTATTCAAAAAATTTCAAATACAGCCTCTTGGCATCATTTTTGGTGACTTAGCGACCATTTTGGCAACTTATATCAAAACTTAAAGATGTTATTTCCCACATTTTAAAGTGCTTGTTTGATCTGAAATTTTCTATACACTATTGTTTTGGATGACAAAGTGATAATTTAATTATACTTAAATAAAATTTATTGACTGAAGCTAATTATTTAAAGAATTGCAGCTACAGCCAAGTTGGCTTCATTTTTATAGCAACTTGGGTCAAATTTTAAAAAGATTTTTTTCTTACGTTTTAAAGCATTCCCTTGGACTGAAATTCTATGTACACGATTGTTTTGGATGACAATGCGATACTTTAATGATAATTAACAAAAATTAATTGCCACTTACTGTTGTGATTCTGTCACATGTATATACATATTTATATTAATTGTAATGACTTTTTATTAAATAACTAAAATAAAATTTTTCTTTGTTGACCTACATAGGAATTGACTTAATTTTTTTTATATTACTTGTTAGGATATACATACGTAAATATCTGAATATATTGCTACGTAGTAGATCGTCTTCCAAAAATGTAAGGTCTTCCTGTACCCGTAATTAACAGGCAGGTTTCTTTTTGGAGAATAAGTTATAATTAATTCTGGAATTTTCTTGTAATTACAATATATTCTTTTTCTAAGCGGAAATAATAAACGTATATAAGTTTATATCCGGAACTATTACACCTACAGACTTGAAATTTAATAGGCATGTGTTTTTCATGGAATAGAGATCCGCTAAGAAAGTGTTTAGCGAAAATGGAACCCCAAGGGGGTTTGAGAGGGATTAAGTGCCGTTATAGATAAATATTCATGTTTTTTAACTATTGAACCTGCAGATTTGAAATTTTGCAGGTATATTCTTTTAAAGGATTAGAGAACCACTACAAATAAAAAACCTTTACGAAAACTGACCCCAAAGGAGTTGCGATGAGTTGAAGGGGTGTTATAGGTAAAAGAGAATTCCGTTTTCGAACTATTAGACATACGGACTTAAAATGTAACAGGAATATTCCTTTCATGGAGCAGAGATTCACTAAGAAAGGATTTTGCGAAAATTGACACCAAAGGGGTTGCAATAGCGTTTTATATATATAAAAAATTCCCTTTTATGAATTACATAACCTGCAACGTTGAAATTTGGAAAACATGTTACTTTTGCTGAGCAGAGATCAGCTAAGAAGCGTGTTTTCAAAAGTCGACTCACATGAGTGCTAAAAGTGCATTATAGATAAAAAAAATTCCTTTTTTCAACTATTAGATTTGCATTCTTAAAATTTGGCAAATATGATTTTTGAAGTGAAAACTTCTTTAGCAGCGTTAGGCACTTTTTGGTAGGGGAAAATCTTATGGGTTCGCGTCACCGACATGCTCTGACTGGCGCATGTACAGTGTGCTGTTCGCTTTAGACACTTTTTGGATGGGTGAAATCTCGTGCCTTCGCTTCACCGACATGCTAATAGCAGTATATCTGTAGCTATACAGCTGACGTATAGTTGTGACGGATCTATACGGTTTCCACTAACCTCCTCAATATTTCTTTAAAGTTTTATTTATTTCAAACAATCTCCATCGGGAACCAAAGCGTGATTTATGCAAATGAGATATATTATATGTTTGGGTTTAGCGAGTTAACAAAAAAAGTAAAGTGAAGAGTTAGGAGAGTGAAGTCAAATGAATTAAAACATCGGTAGATCAACACGCAGTGGTTGACAGTATTAGTTAGCAGTTACGTGACGAGCTACGCCGGAGAGCAGTAGATTGAAATTGGAAAAGATTCCATATTACCGAGTGGGGATCCTTATCTATTATCCTATCCAGCCTGTATGGAATTCATCACCACGATTGAACAGCCGACGTTAAAAGGATAAGGTTAGTGATTTAGAATATTGTGAATACGTGTACGTGTTTTAGCTGTAATTGTATGTGTTTGATCTTTCGTGGATTCAGTCGCGATTCCGTAGTTTCGCTAGTAATAACTCCTTCCCATACTCCACTGTGTTTTATTTTTCTTAAATTTGAATCGTGTGATTATAGCCTTCTGTGATTAATAAGCATCAATAAATATAGTGATTTGCAACTATGTCTCTTGATTTCTCTAATCCGCCTACACGTCCAGAAACATTTAACGGTAGACGGTGAGATGATAATCTGAGGGGAGGGTATAATTCACGTCGTAGTGCTGCGTATATCTTATAAGTGAAATTGAATGGATTTAGGGAAAAGTTCAATGTGTATATACTGTGCGTTGTAAAAATAGTGTTTTTGTTTGATTATTATTTGAATCGTTTAGTTGAAGAATCATTGTGCGGTACAATAGTGAGTACTAAATAAATTTACTAATATTTTTAAGATAAAAAATAAATAACAGAAAATTATTTTAAATACCCGCATTTATTTTGGCGTTTGAAAATTTTGTATTATTTATTTTCTAATATTTAACCTCAGCAATGCATCACGCAATCCGGATTAGTATTTCACAGTGGCTTAGACGTTTTCTTACTACCGTGGTAAAACAGACATCTAGTTGTTCAATCATAATTTTATCGAGGATTTTGAAATTAAAAATTTTATAAAATCTAATAATAATTCAAGATTAATGAGTTGAAATTTAAAATATGGTTAAAAATGCAAAACTAAAGTTTATTATCTTATATCATTAAAATCTTTAGTTTGAAATAATGAAAACGGCTCCGACTTTAATTTCATTAAATATTTTATTTTATTTAAAAATTTAATATTTCGAAATAATTATTTATTAATTTAAATTGTCAAAAATAAAATATATGCTCGTTTATTTTTTGCAAAATGATTATCTATAATTTTATATCATTCGATTTTCTTATTAGAAATTTACGAAAAAATATTGTCAGGGAATTAGGGTTATTTTAAATATGCGTTTTTCATATTTGCTTAGATCCCTAACATTTTCCCCTAATTTCTGCTTTATCTATGACTATTCACAAATCACAGGGAGGTACTTATGATGATATTGTCTACGAATACGATCGCAAACATCCTTGAGAATTAGCTTACGTAGCTTTAACAAGAGTAACGAGGATTCAAGGTTTATTTTTGGTTACTCAAGAAAACATCAGCAGCAGCGGGAAATTTTGGATTGGTAGAACAGGAACACCTCTAAATGCTTCAGAAACAGATAAACATCATAAAAGATCAACAAGTCATCGACGGGATCTAACGTTATAATTGAAAAGGTTACAAAACAATACACTACAAACGGTCACCAAAACATTTCTAGAATTCATCTCCAGCAAGAAACGATTATGGATATTTTCATTCAATTGTCAAAGTTTGCATGCGCATGGAGCTGACCTAAAAAATGATGCTATTGTAAAAAAGTCAAATGTTCTGCTTTTGTCGGAAATTCGTATGAAAAACGAAGAACCACTTGATATTCCGAATTTCAACTTTGTTGTAAGTTATGAAAGACCCGAAGTGTTCCAGCAGCAGTCATAGCTATTTATCACAATACTCAAGATACGTCACACTTCATTACTTCACATATGGACATACATACTAAATTCACTAGAAGCGTTGGTGTTAATGTTTCTGATATAGGCGAAATATGCGTTGCTCGTTGCGATTCCGAGAATGGGCAGTACATATTAATGGTTGCCATTTATATTTCGCCTGGACAATCTATGAGAAAGATACAACAATTTTTATTCGAAAATTTGAGGGTTTTTCAAAAGAAGGTTCTGAAATACTCGATAAAAGATTTGGCGAAAAATATGATAATGTACCGATGCTTTTAAGTGGAGACTTCGATATTAACTTTGCAGATGATAAAAATCTACCACTAATTGAATTTCTAAATGAAACACTTATTTTAAATATGTCCAATGATCGAAAACTCAGTAGTACAAAATATAAAACGACAATCGATGCGGTTTTTACACAATACTTAGACAAATTTGAATAAAACATTTTCCTTTCTTACTTTAGTTACCATACGCCTATTGTATGTTTTTTAGAACAAAATGAAATGATTGAAAGTACAAAAAGTCTAAGTATTATTGAAATTAATGATGACAATGATGCAAACAATTAAAATAATGTTAAAAATCAAGTACATTGAAATTTAAGTAAATACAAATACTATCCATAAATAATATGATTGTATATTAATTGTTATTTCAATTTAATTGTATTTATATTTTGTCATAATCTTGTACAGCCCATAATATATTTGAATAATAAAAAACCATATAAACATGCATTTAGTTGTTGCTTGGAGTGTCAAGAGATGTGAAAACCAGATTGATGTTGATAATTTTAATTCAAACATTATGAAATTTCAAATTTTAATACTAAAGGTTCTTAGTTTTCACTTTTATCGGCAGCTTCTATAACTGCCAAATTTTTTTTAGCGAGCAAAGATATGCTTAAGAAGCCTTTATTTGTTAATTTCAATTCACTTAAAAATAACGCATTAAAAATTTCTTTAAAATATTCAATATCTATTGTTTTATTTTTCAATTCACCCATGCGAATAATTTTATATACCAGCTAGTTATATTATATAGATATCAATTTAACAATAATTTAATTGTTACAATTTAGTATTTGAGTTGATTCGCTGTATTATCATACAGTTTAAGTTTCTAGTAGATGTATAACTGAGATAAAAATATCTATCCATAATCCTACCACATATCTATCTCATATTACTCATTATCCTAGAAAAACAAATGAAACTCTCTCCTTTTTGTATTAAATCTGCTGAAACATGTTTCGCCCAGATTTTAATGATCACAAACTTATTCTTCTTACCTAAGGAAATATTCAACAAATAAGGTTATGAAATTCGTTTATTATTTAGTTACAGCTATAGGTTTATACTTAAGTAAAATGAATTAATGATATGATCTGTTCTCAAATATAAACTTAAGCGAAATAAGAAAACACCCTAACAAACTGATAGCTGAATCTCGTTTCAGAGATGGATATTTGAAGTTTGATCATCAAAACCAAACTTCTGCTGAATTCAATGTTTATGGAAAATAAAGTTTTTGTTCAGATCTCCTAATATGCTATTTAATACTCCGTACGAATATTATGTCGAACTCACTATAACTATACATATTTAAAAGGACGGTTCTATTCCAGTCAGCTCTGTGAATATATAATTTGCTTTTAAAACTGTTAACTTAAGAATGGGAGGAATATGAGTTCTTCTAATAATATGGAATTGAAAAAGATAAAATTTTGAATAAGTGATAATTTCCGAAATTAGTTTTGTCTGTAATAAATCTTTTAATATATTATTTTCATAGAATTTTTTAATAATATCTTGTAGGAAATATATGTGTAAATGTGCAGTAAAGAGTGGAATATATTTTGACAACACTAAGTAAAAAACATGAAATTTTTCTTATGGTGTTCGAAATGCCTAAATAAATATTCTAATATTCACTATATAATGATAATTTACGTAATAAAAACGAATAGTATAATTTGATTGAGTTTCTAATTTTTTTACATTACAATATTTAATAATAACACTAAAATTCGTAGTTCCCTTAAATTTCTGTTGGTACATTTGTGACGGAGCTATACGGTTCCTTCCACTAACTCCTTGGGGATTCCTTTAGGGCATGCATTCTTTCAACCAACTTTCACCGAGACAGGAAAACGTGATTTTGCAAATTAAGTTTAATATATATTCAGTATTCACAAGTGTTAGTGAGTTAGTGAAGTGAGAATCGAAGATTAGTAAAGTGAGAATTGAAGTTTACTGAAGTGAGGATAGCTCGGATGTGAAGTGAATTAATGAGAAGAGAGCAATCCGGCAATAGTACGTAAACAGTGTAGGACGTGTGAAGTCGGAATCTATAAGTGCTCAAGTCAACTATTAGTGTTCAAGGACTCGTCTAACGGATAAAAAATTGCAAGAGTTCAGGTACTGTGTTCATATTTTAAGTAGAAGTTAGAGAGTTAAATTGTTAGTGCACGTCCGTGGTAAAAACGAGCTTGTATAAGTTATTAAGAAATATAATTGAATGATCGTATATACATTGCTGGCCACCGTAAATGCAACACCAAGAAAGACAAGAGATAGCACAACAAATTTTAATTTGTAGACAACATGTTGACCAAGTATCAAATGATTAAATTTATAGACTTCTGTGAAGTGTGGTTCCTGCCAGAATCAGTAGCCGCCATTGTTGGAGATCACCGCTGCCACACGCCTCGGCATTGATTCAAAGAGACTTTGGATGTGTTCTTGCGGTACAGCAGACCAAGCAGCTTCAACAAGTTCCCAAAGTTGATCTGGTGTGGCAGCTGGGGTGTAATCTGGGTCAATCATTGAGCAACCATGGAACATATATTTTCTATCGGTGAAAGATCAAAAGAGTGGGAAGCAACTCAATCTGATGATTAACGAAAAACCTTTGGACAATGCGTGTCACGTGTGGTCGCGCATTATCTTGTTGAAATATGGCTGTGGCCAAGCCCTGAAGGTAAGGAAGGACAACTGGCTCCAACACATCGAAGATGTTGTGCTGGCTGTTTAAAGTACAGGCAATGCGTACTAGAGGAGTGCGAGAGTGATATCCAATACCGCCCCATACCATAATACCCGGTGCTGGACCAGTATGGCAGTGTATAACGCAGCTGTTCAGCATCCTCTCTCCACGGTGTCTCCAGACTCGAATCCGACCATCGTGGCGTTGCAGACAGATGCGTGACTCGTGAGTAAGGACAACTTCATTCCATTCTGTCGCCCACATCCTTCTTTCATCGCACCATTGGCGGCGGAGACGTCTGTGGTTCTACGTCAATGGTAGACCAAGCAATGGACGTCTTGCGGACAGACCACTCTACTGTAAACGACGTTGAATGGTACGCGCAGACACTGAATGATGCGTTACGGACTCAATGTGCTGTGCTATTCTTCGTGATGTGACTGAGCGATCCGTCACTGTCATGCGCACAAATTGCCTGTCCTCACGTGAAGTAGTGCACTGAGGTGGATGCGATCGACCACGTCGGTCCGTCGTACCCTCCTGCATCCAACGGTCACATATCCGCATTACAGTTGTTTGGTTTCGTCCAACACGAGTACCGATTTCCCTGAAAGATAATCCACAATCTCGGTAGGCCACTATCCTTCCTCTGTCGAATTCGGTTACTTGATCAAAAGCTAATAGTTGTTTTTTACGAGACATAACTGATCGTTTTTTGAAAAAACCACAAGAAAAACACAATTGCCGAACTTGAAATCGTCGAAATCTCCAAGCCTTAAATAGCGCTTTGAGGTGGCGCCACAGGCGTGCGTGATGTGTGTCTGCGCTGAAATTCTAATCATTTACATATCTCATCTCCGCTAACGCATATTGTAAATTTCATCTTATTTGCGCGCTTTCTTAAGGGTGATGTATTTACGGTGGCCAGCAGTGTATTATCCCCACGCTATCTTGTCTCATCTCAGTCTTCGAAGTGTTGATCAAATTTATCTTAATTTGATTATTATTGTGTTTGTGTTGAATATTGTGACAAATAAACAATTGTAGTGTATCATGTTGTCTGATCAATTAGTTCCTTCCACACATCTAGCCGAGTTAGAGGGAAGGAGGAATAATAATTCCTTACACATTTCCGAATTATAAAGATTTAAAAAGAGTATACATTATTTTGAATAAGTATGTCAAACATTTATCGACCAAAACATTTATTTCAATATTTTTCAAAATATTTTGTTTCAAATGAATATATAATTATTTCCTAAGTAAACAAATAATAAAACTGGAAGTAAGCAATGTTAGGAAAATTAACGGTACGAAATTATGAAAAGCAACGGTAATGTGTCAAAATGTTTTACAGTTTTTTACTCCACACACCATAAAATTTTTAAATTTAAAATTGTACACAATTCTCTCCAATAGTTGAGGAAATATTAAATTTTGAAATTACGAATTTAGAAATTTTGCAGTTTTCCTAGACCTCATACCAGAAATAAAATTTTAACTATCAATTAACTTTTTACAAAATGTTACAAAAAGAAAAAAAATTATAAATCGTTGGTAAAATGTAATCTAGAATATGGCCCCTAATAATTTCCCCCAAATATCTCATTAACTAATGACTGAATTCGAATGAAGTTTGGACCATTTAAAATAACGAATTGTGCAAACCAGATTCGACAATGGAAAAATTCTACATTTCTATTTCTCTGAACTGTTATTACGAATTTTTATTGTAGAAGTTGATTTCATATAAGTTATTACTTCTTTTTTTTGTAATAATCTCTCATAATATACATTTAAGAAAAATAATATGCCAAGATTCAGTTTCAATATTCTGTTGATAGAAAAACTGTACCATCTGTAATCACGTGTCATAGTTACTAAATTTTTTTTCAATCTGTGCAAAAAATAAGAATTTATCAGAGGGGGGTTCTGAATAATAAATAGAAAACGTAAATTTTTTGATTAAAATCAATCTTCTTTTTATAAATGGAGGGAATAATTAATTTTGTTATTAAAACTGACAAATGCAGTGAAAATGATACAAAAATCCACATTGCTGATATTCCACGAGGATAAATAAAGAAATCTCCTTTTAATTTAAGAGTAAGAAGGCTTTTTAAGAAAAGCCTTTTTAATTTTTGCGTGATTTTTTTTTCTTCTATAAAAAGGATAGTATAATAATGACTGAAAATATAATTTACATTTTAATGTTTCAGCTTTGAATTAGCTAACTGTTTTAGCTTAGTATTGAGCATACACAACATGTAGAAAGCGAACAAATTTGTCTCTCGAAAGGGTTATCTTAAAATATGCATTTGAAAATTTAAAAAAAGAAGAAGAAAGTAAGGCTCAAATAAGCAGGAAAAACATTTTTCACTTTAGATTTGTGAGAGAAACTAAGTATGGATAGCTCACAAACAACACGAGGGCTACTAGCGAAGGACCTTAAAATTCTAAATCATGCCTAAGTGACGAAGACGACACCTGAATTGGCACGCCATTTTACAAACTTGAAGACTTCGTGATTCTATAGATTTTAGAACGCACTACCTTCTTTATTTGAATATTATAACTTAACTATTGGATTGAGAACTTAAAAAATTAAAATTTACAAAAATGATTAATAAATTTGCTTTTGAGAGTTTAAGAAAATAATAAATAAAAATTGTTGCCACACACACTCCTAATAAGTTCAACATTTCCTGTTTTATATTATTTGATAAATGTTTCGCATTTGTTTATTCACTTCTGAATCTGGCAATAGAACTTTAGTAAATGAGTTTATGGAATATTCTAAGAAGCTTACGTCTTACGCTAAGAAAAGAACTGCATAATATTTTATGTTTATGGAGCGTGTGCTTAATTCGTTCTTTCATGTAAATAACTTCATTTATTGAAAACTGTAAATAGCCTCAGTTATCCTGCGTGTCAAAGAAAAATAAAAAAATATTGCAATCGAAGAATAGTTTTTATCGAGTCACAACAAAATGAAGGAAACGATATGTAAATTGCAATTAAAGCAGAATTATAACATTGCTAAAAAAATTCAGTACTTATAAAAACAATATATTAAATTATTCATACAATAATGCTAAAGTTAATTGTATTTTTCAATTGATCTTCTGCTTGTTTCATGAAATTAGTTTTAAAATGTTTTACAAGTATAATAAGTTTTGATTGAAAATTTTAAAAATATTTTCTTGACATTTTTTAAAAATATCGGATGTATATTTAAAATGGGAATTTTTTCCACTAATTTATTTCTGTAAGTATTACAAATCTGTGATACATTAAAATGCGTCTGAAGCCACTCATATTTTCGGAATACATTAAATGTAATGTTTTATAGGAAATGTCTTGTTTTTAAACAAATTTTTATGTATTTGTTTTTTAACAGATAGGCACTCATAAAATCATAATAATTATAAAATTCATAAATTCGATATCAAATATTTAAAATGCTAATAAGGTAAAATGAAAATTTTAAATTTTAAATCTACATTAGTGATTGAAAAATCTATAAGTACCTAAACTTAGTTTCTTAATTCATATCTTAAAATGTACAAGCAAAAATTGTTAAAGTCCTTGAAAATTAAGCATTAAAAATAATTCTTGTTAAGGAACTTTTGCTTATTTAAACTGCCTTTTTAGTAATTATCAAATCCTATAAGTATCTTTAATACAAAGAATTAACTAGTAATAAAAAAGCAAAAGAAAACAAATTAAATACTTTTCTAAAATTCGCAGTCTAGTTAAATTATACAAAAAAAATTAATTAATACTTACTTTAAATGTACGAAATGAAATGAAACATTTTTGAAGGTTAAATATATTAATTAATACAAACTCATTTCCTTGAATAAGCTAACAAATAATTTTATAAAATTTCGCTTATTCCAACAAAGAGTATACTAAGTTTATTTACATATTAAAGAGAAAAAATCAATACAAATTAAGAAAAATATAGAAATATAAAAGGATCATTTAAGCCATTAAATTGGTTTTTTAAATTATATAATTAAAAAAAGACAACATTCAGAGTATTCTTAATGAGACATAATATGTTCTTTTTACATTTTAATAATGCTTCTTAGCCTTTAAGGCATGTCATAACAGTTTTATCTAAAAAAATAGAGGCTTTAAACAGATTATGAAAACTTCAAATTATACTACTTTTTTAGTTTTAATTAAATTAGATAAAACAAGATTTTCCAAAACTGAGTCTAAATTGGATCACGGGGAAAAGAAGGATATTTTTTCTTAAGAATCAGTATAAATGGATAATGGAGACTAATAATTATGATAATGTCAAAAAAAAATCTCATGGTAAAAGTGTTTTCAATCGCTTTAAAGATGTGGATGCATCATTTTATATTTTTTCTATGTTCTTTTTTATTATTCTAATTTTTTTAAATACTCTGAATTTTTTTTTTAATTATAAAAAATCCTTTATAAATGTTAATGTTGTAATCTTATTTTAATGTTTTTAACAACTTACTTAATGCTTTTAAATTGACCCTCATTTGAATGTTTGGAAAATGAAAGTAATCGATTGAAGTAACATATTTTTTGTGGTTGATCTCTTCTTTCAATTGCAAATAAAGGCTTGTGAGTACGACCTATTTGGCACTGCTCCTTCACCGTCTTGCCTACCTAAGGGTGTTGGGGGAACAAAGCATCACCAACAACTTCCATAATAACTATTATTTTATAAATCTTCAAACACAAAAGAAGAAGGGAAACTACAAAAGGAGACCCTAGGAGTGACATATAAAGCGAGCAATCTATTCTCAATGAACAACTTTAAGTAAACACGACTAAGTGAACTAGATAAAGTGAACAAGTGTTAGTGATCTGATTACTAAATCTGATTCAATCCATCTTTAGATCGTTAATCCAATAATTTATTATCTTAGCAAATCCTTCTTTAACTCGTGTTAAGTTTATGAAATACTCAATAAAATATTCTGATATTCTCACCTACGTATCACCGCAATGCTCTCCTGCTCCTTCTATCTTACATCTACAAAACTTATATATAGACTTTATATAGTCAAACTAATTTAAACATCAGGGTTTCTTCATGAGAGGCCGTGAAATAACGCGAATGCTGGCCCCAAAGTTTCCCCAAGAGGATTAGAGAATGAGGACACGCATAGATCCATCACAGGCTCACACAGTGGTCATACAGGCCCCATCAGAGTAAATTATATAGTTTAGCAATTATAGTCAATTTTTTCAATTCCTACTATTAGTTCACACACACTCTCTCTATAGCGATATATATATTTATCTTGTTCAAATTTTTAATCGTTAATGAAATGCTTTTTAAAGCACTCAATAGAGTTGAAATTTTACATACATGATTATTTTGGATGGCAATATGGTAATTTATATATAATTAATAAAAATTAGTGGATTAAAACTATTTATTCTAAGAATTACAAATACAGCTACGTTGCGATCATTTTTGGCGACTTAGTGACCATTTTGGCGATTTGTGTCAAAACTAGAAAAGGTTTTTGATGTGTAACATCTTTCCTCTCGATTGCTGGAGATTTGTGGGAGTGATTTCGCGAAAAGGGACGGAAATGCGTAACAGGAAGTTGGGGAAGCGCGTGCTGTTCAGTGAAGTTCTGGTTTTTCTCCTTCTTTAGGGAGGGGCTCCACCCCTCATCCCCCACCCCCTGTGGTCTAGGCCGTGGGATCTTTTTGTCTTTGTTTTCTCACTTTAGGATCAGAGAAGAAGCTAAGTCCTTTAGGCAGATACGTGGTTAGACAATGACAAACGTGTTTCGATACCTGACTTCGATTGCTGCATACAATTTAAACGACCAGGCCACAGAGCAGCTGGTGTTGCGATCTATCGTGAACAGAACAACTCACATGTTGTAGCTCGTTATATGGATATTACTTATCGTCAAACAAGTGGACTGGGTATTGTTAGTCAAGATATTGGGGACAAATGTGCGGCAAAATGCTTATTTGAAAATGGACAAACAGTGATTTCGGTATTCATATACATCTCTCCAAATCAAACGGTTCAAAAAATTAAAGATTTCCTGCATTTTTTACTTTTACCATATACCGAAGGGGGTTCTGCTCTTTAAAAAAAAAAAAAAAAACTATCACTCGCTTCCCATTATTTTGAGTGGTGATTTTAAAGTTAACTTCAGTTTGCTAGAAGCGGAGCCACTCATAGCTTTTTTGAATGATGAACTCAAGCTCGAAATGAACACAGATCGAAATGTTTCGACAACTAACAGTGGTACCGTTATTGATGCTATTTTTCAACGGTTTTTAAATACTTTGAAAACGCAAGTATATGTGTCATATTTTAGTTATCATAAATTATCATTACCGCTCTTCCCCAAATTGAACAAGAATAATTATTTTTGATAAAAAATTGCATTACTCCTTGTGTTAATTAAATAAAATTTTCATTTAAGGTATAATTATTCCCATCATACTCGATTCATTTTTTTCAGGGTTTAAGTTGCTATTGCGAATTTACCACGATAACATGTCAGATGTTACACATCGTATGTGATTACTGTAAGGCTCGTTTCTTTTTTTCCCCTCACATTTTAAAACACTCATTTGAGATGAAATTTTCTATACACTACTTCTTTAAATAACAATATGACAATTTAATTATAATTAATTAAAATTAATTGATTTAAATTAATTATTTAAAGAGCTACAGATACATACACGTAGGCCTCATTTTTAGCGACTTGGGTCAAAACTTTAAAAGATTTTTTCCCCTCGCGTTTCAAAGCATTCAGTTGAATTGGAATTTTATATACACGATTGTTTGGTATAACAATATGATACGACGTACTTTATTGACAATTAATAAAAATTAATTACCACTTAATGTTGTGATTCTGTCATATGTATATACATATTTATATTAATTGTAACTATTTAATAAAATGTAACTGAAATAAATATTTTTTGTTGATCTAAGTAGGAATACACTTAAAATTTTTTTTTTATGTGACTTGTTTAACCAGAAGCACTAAACACAATTGAACGAATTACAATAGTACAGGTTCAAAAATCACGCAAATACTGAACATAGGTATTAAAAATATGTGATCACTACTTCGCATAAGGCAAAGGAAATTTAGTGTCGCTGTCAAATGTTTTACTCCAGTTATCCTGCTTCTAAGATTTTCTCTTGAAGCAATCATCCTTGACTCTTCTGGATTTTTCTAGGTGTATCTATTTATGCCTCATGATTTGGCAATTTGGCGATAGATGACGACTAAATTTGTCGCCAAGCTTGTTGTCGATGTTTCTCTTATTTAGCATTATTGATGAGCATTATTCTAGGTCTACAAATGATCTTTTGAGCCGCAATAAAATTTTGGGAGAGAAAAGAACGAATTTCAAAATTTCTTTAGTACAGTTCGGAAAAGATAAGCTGTATATGTTTTTACACTTTAAGTAACTCATAGGAGGCACTGTAAAGGTAATTTAAACTATATAGACAGAGAATGCAAACTAGGGATACACCGAAAATATTAAAACGTTTGATCTGTATGGTACATAGCACGGGTTGGTAACCTATAGCACGTGTGCCACATGTGGCACGCGATACAATTCTCAGTGGTACTCTGCACTACTCTACAAATTTGTCAATTTTTGGAGTGGAAATTGATAAATTTGTAATAAACCTTATTTGACAAACATTTTCAAAATTATGGACATTTACGAAATTACGAAAAAAATCTGAAAAATAACTGAAGATAAATTTACAGAGCTATTTTGTAAATTAATGAATATCATTTCTGGAGAGATTTAATTGTTTGAAGAGCATGATGATTGCATGTATTCTGCGTTCAGCTTTTGTCTCTACATATCTAAATAAAAAATATTTTTCTCAGAAAAAAAAATTCGAGTCTACAAAGAAATTGTTTAACAACTGAATATTCAGAATCGTATCAAATTGAAAGTCACAAATTATACCTCTGATTTTACGATACGAAAGAAAAGCTGCGCAAGCCCAAGGTTCGCATTAAATTTTTTATTTATCTTTTAATTAAACTATAATAACAGAAATACTTATATTTTAAGTTGTCTATTTTTTTTATTTGAATAAATAAATATTTATTCAAATAAAAAATAGGTAAGTTATGTACGTAATAATTTACGTACGGGTATATATTAATTGCACATATATTGCATATTTAAAGATACGTAATATATGTACAATTCAAATTTTTTTATTTTTGTTGAAGAAACAGATATATTTTAAACTATTTATTTTTGTGTTAAGAAAGCCTCTCCTGTTCCCATGTCATTTGAAAAGAGGAACATCATGAAAAGTGTGTTCAGTTATTTAGACGCACATACCAATGTTGAAATGAATAAAAAAATGGAAGACATTGAGCAATTTGTTGAAAATTTGATGGTAAAAAAGACAATACAAAGAAAAATATATCAGATTATTTTCCAAAAGTTCAAACAATGTTTTTTCTCTCAAATAACTTGACACTTTTGTATTAAGTTTTATTAAGGTCTTGTGAATGTTTTAGCTTTTGAATTTTATTAAATACATGCATATATACATATCTATGTAAATAAAATATACTGTAATAAGTTTAATTTTGTTGAAATATGGTTTTTTTTTTGCAAAAAAATTTAACGCGAACAAATATTTCTGTCCTTCAATTTCGAGTTGAATGATTTTCACTGCATTTAGAAGAGATATAATTCTGTTCTTTTTGACACGATGTATATATACTATGTCTGGCTATTGACAAAATAATATAGAAATATATTACACCCTCCTCTCCTCTACAATCTGTCTCTCTTGTGTCATATACTGTAAAAATAATAATATATTTTCTTAAAATTACTTTCAGGATTTGCAGTATTATTTTCTTTTATTGTAATTATTTATTTTATTTATTATCGTTGACATCGTAATTATCGTCTTACATCTTTATTTTTATCGAACCATTGATAATATCCAACAAACACATAAAATTAAAAATCTTAACTCCTATATGTTGAATGCCTTTTAAATAACTTCTCATACCGAAAAAAAAGAGAAAAACCTGAAACATTGTTCGAGTTCTGCTCGAACAATTTTTACGTAAATGCTTTGCATAATTGAAATCTTTGCTGAAAGCAGTTTGCATTAGTTTGTAGCATGCTAAAGGTTGTGCAAATAATACAGCTTTGCAAATAACACAGCTTAAATGAATAAACTGAAGAAATATTTAGTTGACTTGCCCTTAAAAGCGCACAAGTTCTGTTTATTTTAAACGATAAGAAAGAACTGAAACACAATGGAACCCTTTAGAATGTATCCTCATTTAAATAGTTATTATTTGTTTACAGAGAGGCAACGCTTTAAACCTAAAAACAAATGATAAATATTACATCAAATATGTTTTAAAACACGGCTTATTTGTCTATGTTTTCTTGTTAAAATTATATTTTGCGAAATGGCATCTCTTGTTATTTCTGCTCTCTCTCTCTCTCTCTCTCTCTCTCTCTATATATATATGTATATATATATATTCCCTTCTAGAACATATTTATTAAAATTAGATTATATTATTATGAAGATCCGTTCAATTTACTTACGTGCAAAAATATCTTTAAATTAATTTTACTTATACATAAAAGATTAAATATTAATAATCATTATTAAAATTTTTAATGTTATGTCCTTAAACTCGTATGTATTTGTTTTAAATACATTTATACAATAATTAAAAATTAAAAAAACATTTAAATCATTGTAGTGAAAAGTCATTAGTTTGTTCAAGAGAAAATCAACGAAATACCTTTAAACATAATGCTTTCATTGTTAACAAATTAATATTTATTTTATTTGTTTTTCTTTTAATTTTTATATACTCCTGGTTTTAAGTTTAGAAAATAAAGCATTAATTTTATGCTACCTTCAGGATTAATTTAAAATAATTTGTAAAAAAAAACTGTCAATATTTACGCAAACAGTTTAAAGTAATAACATACCATCTGAAAATTTTATGTCACTTTTTTTCAGTCAAAGACAAATTTAAAAAAATATATATTAATGTCTTTTCTCAACAATTTAAAAGTATGTTTCCATTATCTATGATATATATAACATATTTTAAACAATTAAATTCTCAAATAATAATCAAGAACTTTTTTTAAATGCATGAGTTCACAACACTTCATTACCTTTAATTCGATAGAACATTTTGAAGTAAGACTTATTAAATATTTCTGGTCTAAAATAATTTTAAAGGAATTACCTGTTAAATATCATAATCTATTTCGAAATGTTATCATAATATATTTAAATGTTATTATAATAAAAATTCTTTAAAATGAATTGAGCAGTGTCCACCCCATGGGACTAAATAATGACTTTTGCTTTTTTTTAAACAACTTTAATTTATCGTAAAAAAGATTTAGACAAATGCCAGAAGCTTCGTGCGGCGCGAGAACCTCTTCTAGCGAGAGGTAGTATAGCAACAGAAAATTCCACACAGATTATATTACACAGAGTTAAAAAACAAACAATACGTTGCCATCTCGAAAAGGCTAAATACAGTCGACGGCGTTGGTAAAAAGCATAAGAATCAAACTATTTTATAAAAAAATACATATACAACAGAAATTGCAAATAATAGTATAAGAGTTGAATAGAAATTAATACAAAAACAAACAAAACGTTGCCATCTCGAAAAGGCTAAATAAACGATAATAAAACTCTATTTATCTATATGCATATAAGACGCATTTTTTGTCTGTCTGTTTATCTGTTCCCTTATAACTCAAGATCCAGACAACCAAACAACGTGAAATTTGGTACACGTACACAACATTACATGGGGAAGGTTCTTAAACAGGTTTCGTTCCATCCCAACTTCACTCTGGCCTCCTCCAGCCAAAAGTAGTGCTCCATGTGCCTGTTCTGAGCCGTGTGATTATAAACGAAAAAACGAAAAAAAAGGAAATGATGCAAGTTGGTCATTGAGAGTGATTTTGAATGTTTTTGTGGTGATGATGAGATGATGAGGATGTAAATAAAAGTGATGGTCATACATGTGTAGGGTGGGAGAGGGGGGACGGTGGTATATAGGAACCCCCTCATCCCTCCAGACCCATGTTTGTAGGACGGACCTCACCTCTAGCAGTCATCTTACATGGAGAAGGTTCTTAAACAGGTTTCGTTCCATCCAAACTTTTCTACTCAATTTGCTGTTGGCTTTTGTGAGGAAAAAGAAAGACATGGCTGTGGCTGTTGCCTGTTCTGGCATAGCAGCAACTCTGCTTGCTAGTGGTCGAACAGCACATTCGGCCTTCAAGTTGCCACTGGACTTGACCAGATCAGACAGTGCCACTTGCAATATTACCAAGGGCACAAGACATGTTCTCAAAACCTGCAAGCTAAATGTCTGGGATGAGGCTACCATGAGTCACAGAAATGCTTTCCATGCTCTTGACAAGACTTTACAGGATTTGCGAGGCAGCTCTGCAATAATGGGTGGAGCAACTGTTGTGCTTGCTGGTGATTTTCGACAAACACTTCTCATTGTCACATGTGGCACACCAGCAGATCAGATCAATGCTTGTTTGAAAAATTCTTATCTATGGCACCATGTCAAAACATTCAGTCTAACTACAAACATGCGGTCACACATTCAGGGTGATTTCTCTGCAGGACAATTTGCAAACAAGTTGCTCCAGATTGGAGATGGTAAAGTTCCTGAAGATCCTTCAACAGGCCTCATCATCATGCCATGTGATCAAATTGTAAACTCTCCTGACGTACTTCTGTCCAAGGTGTATCCTAACATTCAGCAAAACTTCAAAGTTTAGGACTGGCTTTCTCACAGAGCAATTCTGGTAAGCAAAAATGATGTGGTTGAGAAGCTCAATGTCAGCATTCAGAAGCAGCTTCCAGGGCAAGAATATGCCTACAAGTCCATAGACTGCATCCTTAATGATGATGAAGCAGTACAATATCCCATCGAGTTCTTGAATTCCATCCTGACTCCTGATTTGCAAGTCCTCAACTTGATTCTGAAAGTTGGTGCTCCAATAATGCTGATCCAAAATATTGATGCACCCAGGTTGTGCAAGGGCACAAGATTAATTGTGAAAAAGCTGATGCAACATGTTATTCAAACCACAGTAATCACAGGGTGTGCTAAGGGTGAGGATGTCTTCATTCCAAGAATACCTATCATTCCCTCACACAGCACCATACAATTCAAGAGAATACAGTTCCCTTTGAAAGTGTGCTTTGCCATGACAATCAAAAAGTCACAGGGCCAGTATCTTGAGATTGCTGGTATAGACTTGCAGACACCATGCTTTTCTCATGGGCAGTTGTATGTGGCCTGCTCCAGAGTGGGCAAAGAGGAAAATCCTTGTGTACACACTCCAAATGGAACTGCCAAAAATGTTGTCTATCACATTGCTTTAAGATAAATGTGTACCCTTTTATTGCATGTAAATAAACAGTTTTGTACGCTTCTACAGAAAGCCTTATTTTAAACCCGGGCAAAACCGGGTACTTGCAGCTAGTTATACATAAAATACCTAAAAAATAGACATAGTAATAATAATAATAATTGAATAGAAATTAAGTATAGTATATAAATGAACATACATAGCACATTAATAATAAACTGTAATTTGAGTAGTAATCGAATTACAGAATATAATAATAAAAATACAATTCCATAAAAACAAATAGCATTTTAAAGTACACTTTTTATTTTAAATAATCCTAAAGGAAATATCATCCATGGGGGTATCGTAGCAGAAATCTGCATGGTTACTAGCTGAAAGATATTGCATTCCATAGTTATTCAGTTCAGCGACGAATTCCGTTTTATTTTTGGAGCAAGTGATCATTCGATCTGAGTGTGGATGCAACATTCAGCCTTTGTTTTATAGAGGATCACCGTCAGTGAATTTAATGCAAAAACGCTTAAGATAAAATATCGGTAAACACTAAATAATACAACGATTCCGACAAACTACTATGTATTTACATGAATTCTTTTTTTTAACTCGAAACAAAAATTGCTAAACACGAAATTTTTTTTTCTGAGAACGAACAAAATACGGAAAACACCAGCTGGATTGGACTGTCCTATTGTATTATCGGAAGATCTCATTGCAGTAAGATGACAATGTGTGTACAGTCTCAATTATGGCAAAGGCATTTTGGAGTATTTTCAAAGCTCAAAAAATATCATTTATGCAGACTTCGAAAATAAAAAGGAAAGGAATAAAAAGGAAAGCTCCTGTTCCCACGTCATCCGAAATGAGGATGAAAAGTATCCGCAGTTATTTAGACGCACATTCCAATGGTGAAATGAATAACCAAATCGACGATATCGAGCAATTTGACGCTAAAAAACAATGCAAAGAAGAATATGATTATTTAAAAAAAAAAAAAACTGAATAAATGTTTTGTTTTAAAAAGAGTTTGAAATTTTGGTATTAGATTTTTTAAGTTTGTGACGGATCAAAAACCAACTTTACTGGAAAACCAACTTGGGGATTTTTCAGGGGAAACAATATTATCAACCAACTTTCACCGAGTGAAGAAAGCATGCTTATGCAAAATTAGGTATATTATATAAATTCTGTATTCGCGAGTTTTAGGAGTTAGTTGGCGAGTTAGTTGGTTAGTCGGAGAGTGAAGGATCGTGGAATGATTAAATGCAATCGGAGTTTATCAATTGAAGATATTTGAGAGTGGATCAATCGACGATGATTAAATCTGGATACGGATCGCCTTCAAGGACTCAAGTGCAGGACTCGACATCATAAAAGTACAGGTATCGTGATCCTTATTTAAATAGAAGTGTAGCTTATTAGTGCGCGACGTAGTTTATGTTGAGCTTGTTTAGTAATTGTGGAATCAGTTGAGGGTACGTATTAGTATCCCCAGGCTATTGAGTCTCACCTTCGCGCTCTGCTATCTGATCTGTTATCTTAATTAGATTGTTATTGTGTCTGCTTGATATCTTGGTGACAATAAAATAATTAGAGTGAATCATGTCTACTGATCATTCGGTTTCTCTCACACACCTAGCCGGGTCCGAGGGCTGACAAGGGGGTTCAGAGGGAAGCAGGAATCGACAGGCATTACAAGTTAATGTGTGAATGTTTTCATTTCATTGATCATTTTTAAATATTCCCAGAAATACATATCTATCTACATAAAAGGTACTCTAAAACTAATTTGATTGATTTTTTTTTTTGCAAAATCCTTAAAAACGAAATTTTTTTAATAGAGAAAATAATTTCAGTTTCGTTTCAAGGGATTTTCACTGTATTACATCTGGTGTGATAGTGGGAAGTGCTAATATTTCTTATGGCAGTTAGTTGCTTCTAGTCAATCTGTGTGTGATTTGAACTGTTGAACGATATCGTTACGTAGATCGTGGTTCGTGGATTTTATGCAATCAATCTCAAAGAGCAAATCAGTTCCTTAAGAACGATGAAATTTATTGTTGATGAACAATCCGTAAGGTATAAGATTCAGAAGAGAAATTCGCAAAATTAATCCCAGAAAGTCTCCACACCTTCTACAGCCCTCAGACATTGCTCTCTGTGTCTAAAAATACAAATATATAATATATTCCAAGCAATCACTCGAACGTAGCAGCTCTTCAACAGCCAAAAATGATACTATTTAAGTTTCAGTGAGAGGTTCCTATTTATAGGCTAAGCGGATCCTTCTCGAAAGATCCTCTTACGTTATAGATCGTGACCATTAATAGATTTCTCCAATAATTTTCAGAAGCAACCATATGATAGCTAAATCACCAAAAATGGTCGCTAACTCGCCAAATTTGGTCACCAAAAAAGATGCAAACATGGCTGTATTGCCAATATTTTGCCAAGTTTCAACTGAAACGCCATTATATTTTAAATAGAAGCGTTGCTTACAAATATTACAATTTGTATTATAAAATAAATACAGCAGAAAGCTATATTAAGATATCCGACTACCCTAAAACTGTGAATTTTCCCAAAAATTGACAAATTTTTTTTATGATTTTATTTTATGGGCCATCTTATTAGCTTTGCAAAAATACCAAGTTTATCATTTTCCGTTTGCTAGAACACAAAAATACAAGTGTTTTAGTAAAAACAGATGCCATTACTTTAAGCAAAATGTCATTCTTTAAAACGCGTTTTACTCGAAATGTGATTTTTTGAAAATAATCAAACGGGGTCAGTGATTGCTGAAAAAGTTTTGAACATAATTAACTGAAATTTTTTCTGTAAGTTCTGTATAATAGTAGAATTGTTTTAACCTTCAGATTTATCAATCACTGTTTTATTACAAAATTTATAGTCCCTTATGTGAATATAATCACTGTCTTCTTAAGCATTTTCATATAGTAACCGAGATAAAGTGCTCTAGTTTTTGTAATAACGAAAATATCTCGTATCCTAAAGGTCATTTCAAAATTGAATAATATAGCAACACATTAGTTTGATAAAATTGAAAATTTATTCATAAACCTTTGGTGCAGAATGGGCCACGTTTATGCTATTTTTTGTCAATTTTTACCTATTTTTTTCCATTTTAGTAATAATAATTTCTTTTTCTATTCTTAATTTTAGCATATTTTTCTTAAAATGCACTAAACAAATCTAAAAATAACAAAAAAAAAAAAAAAAAAATAAAATAAAAAATCCCCATATCTTCTTTTTTTTTTTTTAAAGTTGTCGCTACCAGTCGGATACCTTAATGTATTAAATGTCCAGATACAAATTATTAACACTATTTTAAGCATTAATTACGCAATATTCGTAACAATATGTTCATGACATTCTTCTGCTTGCCTTACTCTTCATGCTATGCCAACCTAAGTGAATTTCCAGCAAGAAAATGCCAGATACCACGTGACTCGCATATCTCTAGATTAGCTAGATTATTTTAGCGCTGTTGATGCTATTTCTTGACCAATATGGTCATCAGATCATTTGGGGGGGGGGGTGTCGACCAGATTTGAGCACCACAAAATATGAATTTGGAGCAGCAATTGATGAATGACTTGAAGAATGATACACAAGATAAGGCAAGAAATGTTTATAATTTTTCACATCGATGTATACCAGTGTACATTCACCTCCTTGAAGTTCTTTTGTGAGTGAAAGTTATACACGAATAACTTTAATAAACTAGATATTTTCTTAATGGTACTTTTTTCTGTAAAATAATGTATGATTTTCTCTGAAATAAACTTGTCGCGTTAAGACATAAAACCCTTTCAGAAATCCAGGTAAATAGCTTTGTAAATAACATAAGAATTACGTAGGCTGGAGTCCATAATATTAAACATCCGAACAATTAAGTCATCTACACTTTTCCTTTTTTTGGTTAACTTTGTTAATTGGCTTTCTGTTGATAAATGGTTAGAAGGAAGTGTGCTTAAACATAAAATCATTAATGGTTAAGTATTAGGGAGGATTACATGAGAAAATTTGAATTGTTTAAAAGGTTTTGTTAAGCTCCATCCTTTTTTTTTAAATTTAAAATCAGCTGAAGTTCACACAAGTAGAGGCTTCAACATTCAAAGTGGTTTAAGGAGTTAAGTGTTTATCTTTTTAATTTTCTTTAAAATTGCTTTGTTGGTATTATTTTCAAAATAAATTAGCAAGAATTATATATGAGATTCATATTGGGCGATTTTAAGTGACTGTAGTAGCTGATTGGTCCTGTTCGTGATCACGTGGACGATGCTGCATCTTTCAAGTCCTGGTGCTATAAAATACAGTGTAAAAGGGTTGATGCACATTAAATATATCGAGGCTCAAAGCTCTCACGTTGGCACTGTGTGGAAGTTTGGAGAGAAGGATGATAACTCGGGTGTCATCCTCGTCACTTGACAGAGGTTCACCGGTCCTCCTGTTGTCTTGAAGTGTGACAGTAACAAACAATAAATAAAAAGAACAGTTTATATATATAATTTGCTTTTCATTAACAACTCATTCATACGAAGGGGCATGAAATTTATTTGCGATTAGTATCGTAACTTTAAGCTATGTTGAAGTGGAAAAAGGGGCGGGTGATGTGGTTTGTACTAACCTGCTTATAATGAAATGAAAACTAGTTGTTTTTACAAACATTTAGATTTTAAGTAATTTCAAACTCGGGGAAAAAATGGTCTAAGGATGGGATAATTACATTCGAATTTTATCAGCTGTGTGATATCTTACTTTTGTGTTCGATGTTAAATGAATCTTTAAGCGAACAACGTACACAAATAATCAATAAGATCCATTCAAAAGGATCTAATCTAAAGCAATTCCCTCACTCACTCGCTCATCACAAGACCTCAGGAAAGAGAGTAGATCAGAGCAGAGTAGATCAGAGCAGAGTAGGGCAGAGCAGAGTAGAGAAGATAAGAGCAAAATAGAACAGAACAGAGCAGAATAGAACAGAGCAGAATAGAACAGAGTAGAGAAGAGTAAAACAGAGTAGAGTAGAGTAGAGCAGAGTAGAATCGAGTAGAGTAGAGTAGAGTTGAGCAGAGAAGAGCAGAGTAAAGCAGAGTAGAGAAGAGCATAGTGGCGCGGAGTCATTAGAGCTACAGTCTTTAAACTAGACAGGATTCCTTTAAATGAGTAGAGATCGGGATCGGTTTTATCGAAAATTGATACTCGAGGGTTTTGTGGGGGTGTTATAGATAAAAATTCTCGTAAACTATTAGATCTACAGACTTAAAATTTAGCGAGCATGTTTCTTTTGTCGAATAGAGATCTGCAAATAATGGATTTTGTAGAAATCGCCTTTCAAGAGGAGTTGTAGGGAATACGGGGGAGTTTTCGATAAAAAAAAATCCTTTTTTTTTAACTATTAGACTTATAGTTTTGAAATTTGGCAAACGTTTTTCTGTGCTGAATAAAGATCTGTTAAGAACGGGTTTTATGGAAATCGACTACCAAAAGACGTTGTGGGGAACTTACAGACAAAAAAAAATCTGTTTTGCAACTACTGCATTTAAAGATTTTTAATTCAGCAAACATATTTCTTCTGTTGAGTAAAGGATTCTCTACGAACAGGTGTTGCAGAATTTGACTCCTAAGGAGGTTTGCAGGAGTTTAAGGGGGCGTTAGATTAAAAAAAATTCCCGTTTTTGGAGTTCGGCAAAAACGATGTGTAAGAAATTCGGCTAAGAGGGGAAGGGCCTGCAGGGGCGAAAATGATAAATATTTTTATATTTTATAGATTCAAGTCTAGTCCTTTTTTAAATCAATATTCATTAATCAGCTGTAATAATATTTTCTTAACAATCAAAGGTTTAATGTTAGAATTTAAGTAACAATAAACTAACAAGTAATATAAAAAAAAATTAAGTCAACTCCTACTGAGGTCAACAAAGAAAAAAATAATTTTACTTACTTTTTATTAAATAGTTACAATTAATATAAATATGTATATACGTATGATGAAATCACAATAATAAATGACAAAATAGAAAGATTTTTCTTGCAATTTTTCATTTTCCTTTCTATATATGGGTGTTGGACTATTTTTTCTGTAGTTACGATTTATTCATAAATTAAATTTAAGTATTCTAATAAAATAGGAAAAAAAGAAATCACACTCCCAGAAATTAGGCCATCCCAGGTGGGATTCGAACCCACAATCTTTGGATTAGAAGTGCACCGCGCTACCCTTTGTGCTACAATGACACAGCAAACGACTTTCTTTTCTATATATGCTGTTGGACTATTATTTTTTGTTTGTTACTATATATTCATATTTTGAATTAAATTAATGAATTAATATTTTAAAAAACTATATTAACATCAAGTGTCATCCACTACAAGTTTTAAAAAATGTATTTGAACTTGAATGGATGAATAGACACTATTTTATTAACGATTAAAAATTTGAACAAGATATATATCTATATATGTATATGTATATGTTGTGTAAATATATAAGGGAGAGAGTAAAATAATAGTAGGAATTGAACGACAAAGAATGTATTCTTTCAATGTCATGAAAGACCCAGCAAGTAATGGCTAGTAATAAATATAATTCCTATTGAAAAATTTGGTTACATTTGGATTTTTAATCCGATTTATTGTATTCATAATTAGATTTCAGATAAGGTTCGTCATTATTGATGTAACCACTGAGATAACTCCTCTTTGAAAATGGCAAAATTAAATTTCAGTCAAAAGACAATTAACTTACAAAGCTGTAAACAAATTATCCGTATTATATTTTAGTTATTGTTATCCATGTTTTACCTTACTGACTTCGAATGAGAAATTTTGTTATTTGTGTATGACATTTTTAACTAACAACGACTAGCTTTCAAATTTACGAAACATAACATCCATCTATAATGTTAAAAAAAGAGAAAATTGAAAAAGCTACGAAAACAGCATGTCAAAAAGCGCATGTAATCTATTTTAATAGAAGCAATTCATTTAGTGGTAAAAGGAACATAATCACATTTCGTTTTCCTAATGTTCTTGTTCGCATTTCAATGTTTTGAAAAATTATCCAATAATTTACAGTAATTTGCAGAAATCATTGTAATATGGTTAACGAAATTGTTCCGCGTATGAGAAAATATTCGTAATTTAATGAGTGTTTGACGTATCAATTTTGTCATATGAAAACATTCTTTGTACATGCACCTTGGGGAATTCTCTGTTTATATGATCAAAATTCGGATACTTGTAATAATATGATTTCCAAAATTAAAGTATCATTTTTAAATAAACTGAAACAATTCTTGTAATTTAAGGAAATAATTGAGTTACAGGATATCAAACTTTGAATGAAAAATAATGTTAAAGATTTTTCTTTATTACAAAACCTGCTTAATTTAATATTCATTTCGATTTAAATGTCTTGTTCATAATTTAAATATATATTTTTTATTTTAATAAGTGTTTGTCGATGAACTTTTTTAAAATTTTATTTTTAAACCAGAGCACTAATGAACTCATTTTCATAAAAAAAAGTTATATCTTAAACTGCCTTTTCGACTGATGTTGTTCTTATCCCCCAAAAGATTTGATATAATAATGGGATAGGGTGTTAAGTCACCCAGTAACGGGTCTATTCGTGTTCTTCTTACTAACAGTCGTCTTGGGGAAAAATGGTTTCTTAAAATTTAAACCATTGAAAGCCTTCCTCCGAAGAAGATTTGATTACGTAAATTAAGACGTAAATAAAGACTAAACTTTCGAGTTAAGAAAGAGAGAGGCTTTATATGTATATACATATAGACTGATAGCGGATAGCAGTGATTGATTAACGCGAAGCTAGCCAAGAGAACTTCATTACTTATTTGATTAATATGAAGATTGGTGAATCGGTCAATTAAGCGTTAAATTTGGATTAAAACTAATTGAATTCGAAGGCTTATTGCTTCGACGTAAGTGATCCAATTTATTGTTAATTCTTCTAATATCTCGTCTACCCCGCGATTGCTTCATATATTTAGTAATTAATGCAATTCTTAATTTGGGTTGTTGAATTTGTGTCGTAATTGAGAATTGTTAATAAATAGTATTTGTATTGAGTATGGCTAATCTTCCTACCGACCCTTACACACTAAGGGATGACACGGGCATTCCCTTGCAACCCTTAGAAAGTCCGATGCATCTAAAAGTGGGTTCCAATGAAGTTGGATGGTCATAGCATTTTTTTAACAAGAGGGGTGGATTTTTCTGCTTTTATCATAGGAAAGACATTTCACGTGGCTACTTTTTAGTCTAGCCAGAACAGTTTGGGAGCCACGGTTACGTTTGATTTCCAGCAGAGAGCCAGGGGATGTTCCTGTGTACCATTTAGAGCAGGTAAAATACGCCATATTAAATTGAGCTTAGATCTTTCATTTGAGTATAGTTTTTGATAAGTAAGCAAAGTGGCAGTAGCCGTTACCTTCTCAATACCCTCTTTGGCCAATTTATCAGCAACCTCATTAAATCTAATGTTAACATGCGAAGAATCCATTGGAAGTGGACGTCGTGGAGGACCATCCACTAAGACAGAGATGGCGAACCTTTTTGAGACGTTGGTCAAATTTTGTTCATATTTTTTTTTAGTACTAGCTCGTGGGTCACTAATGCCCATTTGCATAAAAGTTGAGTTTAAAAATTTTTAACTAAGTATTTTTAAAACTAAGCATCTTTAAAATTCAAATGGCGTAACGAGTACAAAATAAGCGAGGTTTGACAATTTAAAATTATTTAGTAGGGCTAAAAATTTTTAAGTGTTTCGTGCAAATGGCAACGAGTGTTTGAATGAGCAAGGAGTAACGAAAATTACATTCTATATATATTGTGAAGTATTATTTATTATTATATGTATGTATGTATATGTATATATCGTTAATAATATTATTCGGGCTCCAAGTGCCTCCTTACCTTGCATATTTTATGACAGAGATATTTTTATATGCCTGCCTATTTTTGATAAAATGGCAAAGTCCAGCTCTGTTGTATGCTATCACATTAAGTATTCTATCAAACTATTTGGAAGAGTCAAAAATGAAGAAATTTCTACTGGGATTAATAACATGTCTGTTTTTAAAATACTTAAGGTGACAGAACACCTTTAAAACTCAATTTTTGGTCAAAGTATCGATTTTTCGTTTTTGATCAAATATTAAAATTCAATCTTTTATCTTTCTAAATACTGTTAAAATGTTGTTTCTAGCTTAATTAGAAGCCAAGTTACAGCTTTTTTAATATTACTTGATCATGAATTTCTCTGACCGGAAATGCCTTTTTGCTAACCGGAAGTGGCCCAAATTGTTTGTTTACGTTTCTCTTTCATGGTATATGACATGAAATATGAAAATTAATATACAAATATTTAGTCAGAAATTAAAATAGAATATTTGAGAATAAATATAAATGTATTTGGAAATACATTTTTCCTTTTTTATGTATGAAATCTGGTATCAAATTTGTTGTTTAGTGACTTTATTTACACATATGTTTGATTTTCATACTGAAAAAATCGACAGCGTAGAAAGTTATTTAATAATTCTATTCTGTATTATTTTTGCTTGAAAATGGTTTAAAGTATTGCTAGAAAGCGTAAGAGACAATTTTATGGAAATAAATACACAAAAAATTTTCAATTCTGATTCTAACCAAACTCAATATTCTTATCTAAATAAAACGCTGATCACGAACATATCTGTAACTTTTTAAAATTCCAAATAGATAAAAAGTTATTGCATTTATAATTTTTAACATTTTTCCGATATATGGCTCGAAAGATGTCAAGAAACCGAAAAAATTTCCAAATCTGATTCTAACCAAACTTAATATTCTTATGTGAAATTCAACGCTGATCACGAATATATGTAGCGCTTTTCAAAATTCGAATTAGATTAAAATTTATTGCAATTATTATTTTTCACATTTTTTCACTATTTGGCTTAGAGGAAGTAGAGTATACCGAAAAAATTTCCATCTCTGATTTCAACAAAACTTAATATACTTATGTGAAATCCATCGCTGATCACGGAAATACGTAGCACTCTTCAAAATTTCAATTCGATCAAAAGTTATTGCAATTGTTATTTTTCACATTTTTCCGATAATCGGCTCAGAGGATGTCAAGTTTACTGAAAAAATTTCCATCTCTGATTCTAAACAAACTTTATATTCTTATGCAAAATCCGACGCTGATCACGAATACGTTCAGCGCTTTTCAAAATTCCAATTAAATCAAAAGATATTAAAATAAAAAAAATTCACATATTTGGATATTTGGCTGGGGAGACATTAACACCGAAAAAATTTCTAACTCCTATTCCACCCAAACTCAATTTTCTTACGTAAAATACGACGCTGATCACGAATACATGTAGCAATTTTCAAAATTCCAATTAGATCAAAGTTATTGCAATAAAAAAATTTCACATTTTTTGGATATTTGGCGCTTGAGACGTCATGAACACCGAAAACATTTCCAACTCCTATTCCAACCAAACTCAATTTTCTTATGTAAAATCCGACGCTGATCACGAATACATGTAGCGCTTTTCAAAATTCCAATTGGATCAAAAGTTATTGCAATAAAAAAATTTCATATTTTTTGGATATTTGGCTCTTGAGACGTCATGAATACCGAAAAAATTTCTAACTCCTATTCCAACCAAACTCTATTTTCTTACGTAAAATCCGAATCTGATCACGAATACATTAAGCGCTTTTCAAAATTCCAATTAGATAAAAAGTTATTGCAATAAAAAAATTTCACATTTTTTGGATATTTGG